>JAVJIF010011820.1:0-125787 GCA_038442645.1 Agave tequilana | reverse complement strand
AGTTTTTTAAATTCCGCATTAGTTCATTAGATTAGCCTTATCACCTATTCACCCTCTCTAGATGATTTCAATTGGTATCAGAGCCTACGCTCCTGATATTTGATTTAACCACCTAGGAGTGTGATCATGGCTTGCTAATCTATCATTGCATTTGTACGTATATTGTTTACACACACTCATGGATTGCTTGTCACCTCCCATGTTTGATGTTTCCAACATTGACACGTGAAATTTAGGATGTCCATGTATTTGAAAACCCTAGGCTTGCATGTTTACCTGCTATTACCAAGAAATCCTACTCTAATAATAGCAAGCATATAGAGGCCAATACACAAGCCCTTGAGGCACTTAGAAGCACGCTTAATAAAGAATATCTTATGCTTGTTTTTAACTGTGATGCCGCCTTTGCAGTGTGGAACACGTTGACTTCCTCCGAGCTAAAAACGCCTAACATTGTGAAGGATGAATCTAGTGGAGAATCCGACGATGCATGCTACATGGTCAAGGGAATGACTCCCTTGA
Organism: Agave tequilana; assembly: GCA_038442645.1. Taxonomy (NCBI): domain Eukaryota; kingdom Viridiplantae; phylum Streptophyta; class Magnoliopsida; order Asparagales; family Asparagaceae; genus Agave; species Agave tequilana. The sequence continues at coordinate 125,265 of JAVJIF010011820.1, read as the reverse complement.
GGTATATCGGAATCTCAGTTAGATTTTGATGATGCTAGTTCTTCATGTGATGAGAATATTGATGCCAATGCCTTGAATGAAGAACTATCCATTGTATGTGAAAAATTATGAGAAAATATAATCTTTTGAAAAAGAAAAGTTTTGAACTTAATAAAGAAAACAAGGATTTATGTTCAAGACTTGATTTGGTTTTGCAAGAGAAGGAAGAGATTTTTAGTGAACGTGACTCACTTAAATCTCAACTAGACTTGCCCTAAAGGAAAATGAGTTTTTGAAAAATAAAAATGATTGTAATGAAGTTTAAAGAAAATAAAGCTATAACTTCAAAACTTGATTTTGTTGTAAAAGAGAATGATACTTGAAAATAAAAATTGCTTCATTTTAAAGGATTTAGAAGTTTGTTTAAAGAAAATTTCTTTGCAAAATGATAAAATGTCATGTTTGCCATGCTAGTGTAGCCTCACCACCTAGCTCACCCTTTGCATGCTCCACTTCTTTATAATTGAGAATGATATAAATTTGTTAAAAAAGAATATGGATTGTTTGGGCTCCACTTTGAGCCATTGTCCTAAGAACCATACACGTTTGAATCTTTGTTTCGAAAGAAATAAGTTTCATTCTTTGCATGCACACCAATCACGACATACGCATGCTCCTCACGGTCACACCCATCACATGTATGCAATGTGTACACTTGTACACATTGTGGACGTAAGGGCCACCTTGCTAAATTCTGTTATGATCGTATACATGATGTAAATTTAGCAACTAAATTTGTTTGGGTTAGGAAAGGAACTAACCCCCATGGACCCAAAAGAGTGTGGGTACCAAAGACAACCCTATTGTATTTGATGTAGGTGTGGGCTCTCGCATGACGTGAGAGTGATGGTGCCTTGAAGTGGATGCGTTCCGAGCTTAAGGAGAACTTTTTAGAGATGCATCACATTAAGGGGAGGTTGGTGGAAAACCACCGTGTTTTGGAGACATGGAGAGTTGCCTTCATGATTTGGTAACAGTCTCTTACTCCTCATTTATTGTTTACATGCTTTCCATATTATTCATTTTAGCATGTTTTGATGATTATTGATTATATGATTATGCCATGATATTTAGATTAGTGATATACATGATTAGTATTTGAGATACCCATGTTTATATGGATCTATATTTAGTGTTCTCACCTTGTTTTTAAACTAATATGTATGTCCTAGATCTAATGCATGTGCATGTACATAATGATCATATGGATGTTTATGAGTTTTGTATTGAAACTTCATGTTTGATGCTTCATGTTTGAATATATGTTTAGATGTTAGTTTTCATTAAAACTAGGATATATACTTGTATATATAGTGGGCCACAAATAGATTATTATATGTTTGTGCTTGAACGCTCATTTGTACCCATTAGATGTATTAGTATAGTCTAGTTTTGATGATTCATGCATTTACTTGTATTCCCATCTTTGTACATGTTTCATGATTATATGTTTATCTTCATGTATATGTCCATCTTGTCTAAACTATTGATTATACATATACATTCTTGAGCCACGTTCCTTCATGCATATAATTTTGTGATATGTATGTATACTTTAGTTTGTTTTGGGATATGTATGTATACTTTAGTTTGTACAAGACATACATATGCTTTGAAGATTAAATCGTTTTGATGATTTTATGTTTAGGAATTTTGAGCTTTAATTGCCTAATTTCATGATTATGTGATTCACATTACACTTGTGCATTCACTTCATTTAATGTTTCTCATGATTGTGTGTTTCATGAGTATGATATGGGCTTATGGACTTTGAGTGTTAGTGACCATGTGATTTACATGTTTTTCATGAAATATAATTTTGTTTTATTCCTTACTTGAAGGATTTCGTACTAGTTTACAAATTTTTCTTATAAACTAGTTCGTATTCTTCATTTGGTAGAGTTTTCAAACATACTATATTTTCAAACCTATTTTTGAAAACCCCTACCCGCAAAGGGCGGTTGGTTGGGAGACCATACCTTGTATGCTCTTTATTGAAAATCATTTTAAACATGTGCATGAAATGGGTGGTAGGTAATATGAGATATACACTTGATCTTATTATTGTTTCAATTGGTATCATTGGATTTTTTTTAATTGGTATCAATATTGACATTTTCTTGTATACTCATATATTATTTTTTGTGTATGTATGCTTTCAATTGATATCATCTATTTTGATTGGTACTCATTTTTCGTACACCTATATATATGTTTTATTTGTGCTTACTATATCACTATATTTTTTAGCACAAATGTTGATTATGCTAAGCTTGTTTTTTAATGAATATATATTTCAATTGATAGTTTCAATTGGTATCCTTATACAAGCTTATGCATCGTTTTATTTGGTATTTCATAAAGGGGGAGAAAATTAGTATTTTATCTTTCAATTGGTATTTTGTTTACCGTTGATTTCTACTCCCACACTTTATATTGAAAATTGATTGAAAAATTGATTTATTTTGGCATCATATGTTCAAAATGAAAAATATTCACAATTGGTATCAAGATTTTGTTTACTTTCAATTGGTATCTATGATCTATTTCTTTCAATTGGTATCTATGAAAATTTATATTGGTGTCTTAAAATTTGATTTTTCTAAGATATCTCAAAATTTGTTTCAGTGAGAAAATTCAAAACTTTATTTTAATAAGAAATATTAAAAAAAAAAGTGTTTGATTTATATTGCCTATATGCAAGGGGAACTTAACATCTCTTCTACATATAGATTCATGTTGAGTGTATCTATTGAGGAGCTTGACAACTCTTCTTTATACGATGCACGTGTGTAGGGAGAGCTTCACATCTCCTCTTATGCATTGCATATTATGTGTTATGTGAATTAGGGCTTATCATTCCTTCTTCATGTAATGCATATATGTAGGGAAGTTAACTTTGCGTCTTCCTCTTCATGAATGTATATCGCATATACCTATTTATTGATTTGTTTGATGTCACCCCTTTATTGATTCTTTGTTTCGAACAAAAAGGGGGAGAAGAATTTGTTTTTATTGGTTTTTTTTTACTTTAACCCCTTTGTTGATGATTGACAAAAAGGGAGAGAAGTATTTCAGTATATAATGTTTTGAAAAAAGGATTTATGTTCATGCATAGCAATAAAAAGAATTTGAAGTGTTTCATACTGTTTATGCTGTTTATCTCCATGCATTGCGTACATGTTTATAAGATTTCATTGCATATTATTTGGTTATTGTGATGCATGAGTTAAGGGGGAGCTTCTTTGAAGCTTAACTTTAATCCATGCATATATAACTCCATGAGTTTTGTCATCATCAAAAAGGGGGAGATTGTTGGCCCAGAGGCCTTCCACTCTAGTTTGATGATGATTAACTCATGAAGTTATGTTTACTAATAATCTTGTGATGTTTAGTTTCAGATCTTTAGCCAAGATATTAGTAAGTGATTAGCTTCAACAAAGGTATTTTAGAGCTTCTCACATGGTGATTCAAGAGCTCGAGCATCAAGATCATATATAGCACTCGTTGGAGTCAAGCTCGGTGGATCACGGTTTGGATCGAGTTGGCTTGAAGACGGAGTTCGTCAAGAAGACCTCGGTACATAGTTAGTTTCTGTTTTAGATCTATGTGTAAAGATTAGATAGTGTGATATGCTCAAGTTCACAACACACACACGTGTTTCTAGTTTCATGTTTATCGGTTTTCGGTTTCGTTTAACCGATCTTGGTTTTCATGAATAGATAGATTCAAATAAGTTTACATTATTTTATGTATATTAGATTCATTCTATATACATGTATGCTTCATATCTTAGACAAACTTATTTTGATATGCTTATTCATGTGTTTTAGGTTGTGTTTTAACAAAACATATTTTCGTATTTAAGTAAAAAACATGGATATATATATATATATATATATAATATATATATATATATATATATATATATATATATATATATATATATATATATATATATATATATGTATATGTTTCATGTATAACGGACTTATGTCCATATGCAACATGCTTCAAAGTGTTTAAGTATCATGTTTTTGTATTTGGATGAGTTTTAGACAAAGCATATTTTCAATTCAAAAATCCAAGTTTGGAAAATAACGGTTTTGGTTTTCGGCAAAATTGTAAGTCACAAAAATGTTTCAAAATGTTTGAAATTTGTGTTGAAATTTTCACGCAAGTTTGTATTTCAATGTACTATGATAAAACTATTTTTGTGAAATTTTAGAAGTTTTATGGGATTTTTTAGAATATTTTAAACAAGTTTTTCTGTCCCAAACAGCCTTCTGCCAGGCTCTAGCGGTCGACCGGGACGGTCGACCGGACCCAGAGTCGGTCGACCGGACCGGTAGACTGACTGCACAAAACGTGTACGCTGGCCAGCCACTTAGGCCGGTCGATGATTAGTCTCTAATTTTGCATAATTTTCATCACATTCTCACATTTATTTGATAAAAAATTCTGCTAATAATACCTTACTTGCTTGATTCTAGATCCACGGTGTGCCAATGAAGAAGACCTAAATCACCATTTAATTGGTGATTAAAGGCCTACCAATTAGCCATTGACTTTAGAGTGGAGATTTCTCATTCCAGGGCGTCAAATTGGAAATCCAGGGATACTGAAGGTCAGAAGAAAGACTGGGCGACGCGCCACCCGAAACTGGGCGCGCGCCGCCTTGACTTGGCCACGGAAACGCGGCCCAACCCGCGTTTTCGCGGCCAAGTTGGCACGCGCGCGCTTGGGTTTTGGGCCACGTACTTCCCACGTGGCCCCCTTTCTCCTGGTGCCTATAAATATCCCCCCTGGGGTCTTCAGTGCAAGCAGATCAGAGTTAGAGAAAAATTGTAATCTTGTTTTTAGTTTGTAGTTGTTGTTGTTGTTGTTCTTCTAGTTTTAGGTTTAGCCATTAAAGTGAAAGAGAGAGAGTGTGTAAAGAGTTGTATTTGAAGGGTGACAAGATAATACAAGTACTACTTCTCTTCCTTCTTTCCATTTACTTGTCTTTGCATTTGCTTTTACTTCATTGTTGTAGTGTAAACTTGTTGCTCTTTACTTCTTTCCTTTATTGTTTCTTGTTGTAGTGTAACTCTCTTCTTTTCTACTTCTTTTCCTTTGTTGTTTCTTTTCTTTTTATGGCTAACTAACTTTCTCATTAGCATGGCTAACTAACTACTAACCCACTAATTTCTAATACTTGTTTGATAACCCGCATGAGTCAATAGTGCCAAACAAGCCTTGTGCAAATGAGAGCTATGGCATCTTAAGACGAGGGTTCTAACTCTAACTTCCTACAAGTATTTACCTTCGTATATTTCATACTTAAATGGCTTTTTGATGATCTATGAGTTTTGCACTTTGCTTGTTGTAATAAGTTAGAGACTTTTCCTTTTAACTTGCTGATACCAATAGTGCACTCGAGTCTTCCTTATTCTCGCCTTCTATCGGATCTTGATATGGGAATGTCTGAGTTTTTGCCGTGTAAGGCTAAGTTTTAGGATGAACTTTCACTCGATTTTCACGTGATTAGTTCCAATGCACAAGAGTTGTGTTTGCCTATGATCCATCGTGAGTTATCTTCAAAAAGTTAGAAATTAGTGAGAGCACTTAGTAGGAAGTTAGCCACGCATTTTACAACTAAGAAAAAAATCACTTTTACAAGCCACCAAAACATTCTCTAACAATTCTTAACAATAACTTGTTTTCACTTTTTAATTCTTTATTTGGAAACAAGAACTTTCTTTCTTCTGAACTTTGAAAGCCGCATCAAGCTTCATCGCTCTCCCTCCTTGTGGATACGACCCGTATAGCCACTTCGCTACTACGGAATAATCGTAAAAGCAGTAACATCAACCCACACTTCCTTCTCTTATTTTAGTACTTGCTTTTGCCGATCAAATTTTGGCGTCGTTGCCGGGGAGGGAACGGCTTTAATTGTTCACTACTAAAGATTGTTCTTTGTTTTTGTGTGTAGGAGAAGAACCAAGGAGCTTACTACCACGGGAAGCAAAAGAGGCGGCCAAGGGCATTGCGCGAGGATTCATTTGCCCTCGGAAAAATTCGTGTAAAAGCGAGTTTTTCCGATTGAAGTACTAACAAACTCGTTTGCAGGGTTGCCGAGCGCCGCTAAAAAAAAAAATTTTTTTTGCTTTCTAATTTTTTAGTTTCCTTGGATGCTTCACCTATATGCATGTGTAATAAATTCTACAGAAATTCACTTGTTGCTTAATTGAAATTTGGATTAGACCTTTGCATATAGGGCACGTGTCTATTTCAATTCATTTCAATTTCTGTTGAAGAGTGCTGGAGATAAGGTACGTGTGCATTCATATAGAATAGGACCAACATTCTGAAGTGATTTACTGCTTGAGTGTTACCTTGTTGTGAATAAACTGTACACTTGCACAATTGACATTAAGGGCAAAACCCAAATAAACAAGATAAGGTGGGGATTTCATCACCCTTCCTTAGCCCAAAAACCATCTCCAAGTGCACTCACATTTTCCCAAGCCTTAACTAAAAATCAATATACGTTGGCCCTAGGGACATCTCGGACTCACTAAGAGATTAACCGAGGTTGGAAATTGTAAGAATTATACTCCTGCAAATCGGTGTCTAAGGAAAGTGGATTGAGAGGTAAAGCCTCGAAAGCTCCGTGGTTTGGCATAATTAGGCCCGTGGCTCTGCCCGGATACCTCCCCCGAGCTTTGCCCTTTCCTAGCCGATTAGCTTGTAGTCGAGTTCCTGCAACAACCTTCCCGGAGAATCGACCAGTTAGGAGTCGTCTAGGTCCAGGTACCTTAGACTAAGGCTTGTGGTTGTTTTTCTTTCTTGTGTTGTTTTTAGTTCTTTTTCGATTGTTTGTTGTCTTCACGTTGGTTGTGGTGTGCTGCATGCAAGAGTGGGTGAGAGATCCGTCAACTTCCAGATTAACAAGAAACACTTCTCTACCCTTGCATCCAGAACCGGAGATGGCGTCACTTTAGGATAGATTTACCCGATCAGAACTTCACTTCCATCTTGCATAAAACTTCTTGAAGAAAACGGTAATAATTTTGAGTTAAAGCCACAATTCATTAACACTCTTCCCAAATTTCATGGTTTAGAATCAGAGGACGCATACTTCTTTGTTAGAGAATTTGAAGAAGTATGCCTCATGATGCGTATACCCCAGCTAGGAGACGATGCGTTAGGTTACGTTTCATCCATTTTTCCCTAAAGGACCTAGCTAAGAAGTGGTTGTACAGCTTGGCAGCAGATTCAGTCACGACCTGGGATGATTTCGTCAAGGCCTTCTTGAAGAAATTCCACCCAATTCACAAAACTGCCCTCATTAGGAAGAACATCATGCAGTTTAAGCAAGACCCAAGCGAACCATTTTGGAGATATTTTGAGCGATTCAAAGATCTCCTCGCTCAGTGCCCTCATTATGGCATGGAGAAATGGCGTCAATGCCAGATTCTCTACGATGGTCTAGATTATCAGACTAAGACCCTGTTAGAAACGATGTGTCAGGGAGGGTTCTTGCAGAAGGATGAGAATCAGGGTTGGGATTTATTTGAGGACTTAGCGGAGAAAACCCTGCAATGGGAGCCAGCCTCGGAAAAACCTAAGAATTCACAATCTATAACTTCAAGAGGAGGGCTCCTATCTCTAGAATCATCCATAGCTGCCGAGGCTAAGATTGCTACCCTGATGAGAAGGATAGAGGCTCTAGAAACAAAAGAGCCTGCTAGTGTCAACCAGATCAACCCACCACCAATTCACAATCCGGGTTGTTCATATTGTCAGGCACTGAACCATGTCTTTGAAGAGTGTCCTGTTTTCCATGCCCAGCAAGTGCCACCGGAACACATAAACGCGGCTTACTCACGGCCGCCTCACAATCCCTACTCGCAGACCTACAATCCCGGCTGGAGGAATCACCCAAATTTCTCCTGGGCCCCAAACAATCCTCCCAGACCTAATTTTTCCAACAACTTTCACCATCCTGCTCCTCCACCACCTTTCCCAGTCAAGCCCCATCTTCCTCCTCCCAAGGCTCTCTAATGGAAAAGAAAATCAGTAAATTGGAGGAGAGCATAGAGGCTTTCATTAAGTCCCAGGCTGCTTTCATGCAGAACCAGGGACAAACTCTGAATAGTCATTCACAGGCCATATCAAGGTTGGAATTACAGATGAGCCAGTTAGCTAACTCCCTAAGTGAAAGACCTAAGGGTACTTTGCCTAGTCAGCCATTAGTTAACCCAAAAACCTCCAACCAAGCATATGAAGTTCAGGATCCATCAATTAACCAGTGTAATGCTGTTCACACACTAAGACCTAGAAAGAAGGTAGACAACCAGGTCTACCAGCAGAAGAGTCCAGTCCATCCTGATCCCACTCAAAGCCTCCACCTCTGCCAGTTCCTCCCAATCCGCTCCACAGACATCTGACGAGGATAAAGCTGCTGAACAAGTTCACAAGCCTGTAGCACCCTTTCCCAATAGGCTTAGGAACAATAATAAAAATATGCACATGGAGAAAATGCTAGAGATGTTCAACCAGGTTAAGTTAAATGTGCAACTTCTAGACGCTATCCAACAAGTCCCGGCTTATGCCAAATTTCTGAAGGATATGTGTACTAAGAAGAGAAAGACCAATGTGCCCAAGAAAGTGTTCTTGGCCACTAACATAAGCGAAATTCTGTCTGGTCCCATTCCGGTGAAATACAAGGATCTCGGATGTCCCACCATTTCCTGCACCATAGGACAGACCGAAATCAGTAGAGCGCTTCTTGACTGGGAGCAAGTATCAACTTGCTACCTCTCTCAGTATACCAGCAACTTGGGTTGGGTGAGCTAAGCCCAACTCGAGTCACCATTCAGCTAGCTGAACGATCTGTGAAGATCCCAAAGGGGGAAATCACAGATGTCCTCATCCGGGTCGGGGATTTCATTTACCCCGTTGACTTCATTGTGCTTGAGACCCAACCTGTGTCCAATCTTAGGTCTCAAACTCCCGTCATCTTAGGGCGCCCATTCCTTGCTACAGCTAATGCCATAATCAACTGTAGGAACGGGTCCATGCGATTAACTTTCAGAGACATGACGAAGGAAGTCAATGTCTTCAATCTTGGAAGACAACCTAGGGATGTCAATGATCAGACATTTGAGGTCAATTCTATTGAAAACCTGACCAGTGAACATGAGGAATGCATGGAGATAGAAGCTGAGGCAGAGTTTGATCTGGAGGCTGAGGATTTTAATCTAGATCAGATCGTGGATTCAGCAGTGGATTGGGCACAAGCCCCAGTGTACCCCATCTTAGGATCGAAAGCCCAGAGATTCCCTCCAATGAAGCAACACCTTCCCTAGAGTTGAAAGCCCTGCCTGAACATCTCAAGTACGCCTACCTGGGCGGAAAGGACACCTTGCAGTCATCATAGCATCCCACCTGATTGAGCAACAAGAGGACAGCTTAATGTCTATTCTGAAAAGACATAGGGAAGCCATTGGATGGACGATGAAGGACATCAAGGGAATAAGTCCAGCCATAGTACAACACAGAATCCATTTAGTCGATGAAGCAATCCCTAGGAGGGACCCACAACTCAGGCTTAACCCTCTCATGCAAGAGGCAGTGAAGGCTGAAATTCTGAAACTATTAGATAATGGGATCATTTATCCCATTTCTGATAGCCAATGGGTTAGCCCGGTTCATGCGGTCCCAAAGAAGGCTGGCTTTACGGTAGTAGAAAATGAGGAAAAAGAGTTGGTACAAACAAGATTGCCTACCAAGGTTCGTATTTGTATCGACTATAGGAAGTTGAATGTTGCTACCCGTAAAGACCATTTTCCGCTACCCTTCATCGACCAAATGCTTGAGCGTTTGGCTGGACATGAGTACTACTGCTTTTTGGATCGGTACTCAGGATACAATCAAATCCCCATTGCTGCAGAAGACCAGGAAAAGACAACGTTCACTTGCCCGTTCGGAATCTTTGCTTATAGGCGCATGCCTTTTGGATTGTGCAATGCTCCTGCAACGTTCCAACAGTGCATGCTTAGTTTGTTCTCTGATATGGTGGAACATTTTCTTGAGATTTTCATGGATGACTTCTCCATCTACGGAGATTCATTTGATCAATGTCTTCATCACTTAGAGTTAGTGCTACAAAGATGCATTGAGAAGAACCTAACTCTAAACTGGGAAAAATGCCATTTTATGGTGAGACAGGGGATTGTCTTGGGCCATGAGATTTCGAGGAGAGGTATAGAAGTGGATAAGGCTAAGGTAGAAGTGATTGCTAAGCTCCCACCACCTAAAAGCATCAAGAATATTAGATCCTTTTAGGGCATGCTGGGTTCTACCGACGGTTCATTAAGGACTTTAGCAAAATTGCGAGGCCCTTAACTAACCTGCTCGCTAAGGACGTGCCCTTTGACTTCAATGATGAATGTTTCAAGTCTTGGGGGAGGCTTAAGCAAGAACTGATTTCTGCACCTATCATTTCTACTCCTAATTGGGCCCAGCCATTGAAATCATGTGTGATGCATCTAATTTTGCAATTGGTGCTGTTCTAGGACAACGCATCGATAATAGGCAGCACGTGATTTACTATTCGAGTAGGACCTTGAATGACGCCCAACAGAACTATACAACGACTGAGAAGGAATTCTTGGCCGTTGTCTTTGCGTTAGAAAAATTTCGGCCCTACTTGTTAGGTTCGAAAACGGTGATTTTCACGGATCACTCGGCTCTGAAATACCTCATGACCAAGAAGGAAGCAAAAGCCCGACTAATTCGGTGGATCCTTTTACTTCAAGAATTTGACTTAGAAATCCGGGATAAACGAGGTATTGAAAATGTGGTTGTTGATCATCTTTCACGAATTCTGAATGCACCAACCATCCAAGCTCCGATCAACGAGGATTTCCCTGATGAGCACATCCTAGCCATTCTTAAGGAACCCTGGTATGCTGACATCGTTAATTACCTGGCTACGGGACAATTACCCGCTGACTGGACAAAGCAAGACCAATACCGCTTCTTTGCCCAAGTACGGTACTTCTTCTAGGAAGAACCGTATCTTTTTAAGTATTATCCAGACCAAATAATTAGACGATGCATACCCGAGGAGGAACAGAGGAGTGTGCTCAGCTTTTGTCATGATCTTGCATGCGGAGGACACTTTGGTCCCCGTAAGACTACAGAGAAGGTTCTACAAAGTGGGTTCTACTGGCCCACTTTGTTCAAGGATTCATATCATTTTTGCAAGTCATGTGCAAATTGTCAGAAAATCGAGAAAATTTCTAGAAGAGACATGATGCCCCTGAACCCGATCCTTGAAGTTGAAATCATTGATGTTTGGGGTATCGATTTCATGGGGCCATTCCCCAACTCCTTCGGTAACCAATTCATTTTGGTTGCTGTTGATTATGTCTCTAAATGGGTAGAAGCTGTGCCGACCAGACGAATGACAACAAAGTGGTTGTCAAATTTCTTAAAGAAAACATCTTCTCCCGATTTGGCACCCCGAGAGCGATAATTAGTGATAATGGATCACATTTTTGCAACAGAGTTTTTGAAACTCTGATGCAAAAATATTCCATCAATCACAAGTTATCAACCCCGTATCATCCCCAGACAAATGGGCAGGTAGAAGTCACCAACCGACAGATCAAGCTCATTCTGGAAAAGACTGTCGGACAAAACCGAAAGGATTGGTCGGTTAAGCTCAATGATGCATTGTGGGCTTACCGTACCGCATTTAAGACAGTTCTGGGGATGTCTCCTTACAGACTCGTGTTTGGAAAAGCCTGTCATCTGCCAGTAGAATTAGGACACCGGGCCCTCTGGGCAATTAAGCAACTCAACTTTGACCTGACCAAGGCGGTGAACTTAGGAAACTGCAGATTTCTGAATTAGAGGAGATACGGAATGAAGCTTATGAGAATGCACGAATCATCAAGAGCAGGACCAAACTTTTCCATGACCAATTGATAACCCGAAAAAACTTCGCCCCGGGAGATAGGGTTCTGTTGTACAATTCTAGGCTTCATATTTTTGCGGGAAAACTAAAACTCGTTGGTCGGGACCGTTCATTATGCGCACTGTTTTCCCACACGGTGCCGTGCTTATTGCAGATCCTAAAAATAACACGGAATTTAAAGTGAATGGGCAAAAACTGAAGCCCTTCTTGACCACTGAGCCGATGATTCCAGATGATAGTATGCTGACACTCTTTGCCCATCATACACCTACCCCAACAAACAACCAAAAAAAATGTTTATATGCTTACCCCCTGTACATTCTTTCGCCTATTTGCACTTGGCCGGCCCGAGTCCACGAAGACGGTAACATCATTCCTTCCCCTATTATTGCATTTGCATTTCCATCTGCATTCATTGAGGACAATGCGTTAGATAGGTGGGGGGTGCTAACACTTTTCTTTTTCTTCTTTCTTCTTCTTTCGAAAAAAAAAAAACTCAGATTGAAAAGAGATTTCATACTCTTTATAAAAATACCAAAAGACTGTAGGAATTACGGGAACCTTAGTAATAAATCTTTATTTTTGCCTAAGTAAAACAAGAAAGAATGGTTTGACTAAAGAGATAGGAGGGATAAGGAAAATAACTCATACCTTTTATTTAACCTTAGTAGAATATGCATTATTCACATACATGCTTGGGATTTAGAGACACAACTCCTGAAAAAAAAAAAAGCTGGATAATTGTGCCTCAAGAAGCATGATTATTCATGCAAAAAAATTATATAAATAAATCTTGATTTCGTGGCCTACTCTACTTACATATTTGACCTGAAGGGTGTTTTTCCACCTGGTGCCCTAAGACCATCTGGTTTGGGAGTCATCGGTTTGATATGTGCTACATAAGTGAAGTAGAAAGCCTAATAGAACCAGGAATAATAAGTAAATATTAATAAAATTAAATAATATTCAAAGTTGAGTTGAAAAATTCCATGCACATCACACTTACACATTATGCATATCTATCTAAAGCAAAATTTAAAAAAATGAGTTAGAAGTACAAGATCTTTCCTAAATTTAAAGAAAAACTATAGTTTCTTCTTTTATGAAGGCTAAAGTATAAGAGGACTTATGAAGGTTAAACCTAATTCTTACATCATTCGGTCATTTTACTTAGATGATTGAAAGTTCTTTTTCATGAAAAAAAATCCTAACAACTAACTTCTTTACTTACTGGATTTTGTGGGTGCAATCCGCTGAAAACCCTCAGGAGACAACACTCCTCCTCTAGGGGAAACCTAGAGGTTTAAAGGCTTGTTGCACATGCTCAGTGCAATCGCGTCACCTGCGAAAGTGGCATAATAATTTTCTTATTTTCGTTTTGCTCAGGATGAGCAAAAAGATAAGTGTGGGGTGTGATTAGTCTCTAATTTTGCATAATTTTCATCACATTCTCACATTTATTTGATAAAAAATTCTGCTAATAATACCTTGCTTGCTTGATTCTAGATCCATGGTGTGCCAATGAAGAAGAAGACCTAAATCACCATTTAATTGGTGATTAAAGGCCTACCAATTAGCCATTGACTTTAGAGTGGAGATTTCATCATTCCAGGGCGTCAAATCGGAAATCCAGGGATACTGAAGGTCAGAAGACAGACTGGCGACGCACCACCCGAAACTGGGGCGCGCCGCCCTGACTTGACCGCGGAAACGCGGCCCAAGCCGCGTTTCCGCGGCCAAGTTGGCGCGCGCGCGCTTGGGTTTTGGGCCACGTGCTTCCCACGTGGCCCCTTTCTCCTGGTGCCTATAAATATCCCCCTGGGGTCTTCAGTGCAAGCAGATCAGAGTTAGAGAAAATTTTGTAATCTTGTTTTTAGTTTGTAGTTATTGTTGTTGTTCTTCTTCTAGTTTTAGGTTTTAGCCATTAAAGTGAAAGAGAGAGAGTGTGTAAAGAGTTGTATTTGAAGGGTGACAAGATAATACAAGTACTACTTCTCTTCCTTCTTTCCATTTACTTGTCTTTGCATTTGCTTTTACTTCATTGTTGTAGTGTAAACTTGTTGCTCTTTACTTCTTCCCTTTATTTGTTTCTTGTTGTAGTGTAACTCTCTTCTTTTCCACTTCTTTTCCTTTGTTGTTTTTTCTTTTTATGGCTAACTAACTTTCTCATTAGCATGGCTAACTAACTACTAACCCACTAATTTCTAACACTTGTTTGATAACCCGCATGAGTCAATAGTGCCAAACAAGCCTTGTGCAAATGAGAGCTATGGCATCTTAAGACGAGGGTTCTAACTCTAACTTCCTACAAGTATTTACCTTCGTATATTTCATACTTAAATGGCTTTTTGATGATCTATGAGTTTTGCACTTTGCTTGTTGTAATAAGTTAGAGACTTTTCTTTTTAACTTTGCCGATACCAATAGTGAAAAACACCTAGAGGGGGGGTGAATAGGTGTACTTGCTAATCTAGAAACTAAATGCGCTAAATGCGGAAGCTAATGCAAATTTTGCAACACACTTAGTACAATCAACAAGTGTAGCCGAATTCCCCGTGAAGGGCTCTGGACTAACTCCTCTTGATTCCCCTAGATATGGGTTGAGGTGCTATGTGAAGCTCTTGTTGATTAAGTACAAGTGAGGCACACACAAACAACCAAGCATACACAAGATATAGCAATATGAAATATGCAAGGTACAATGCAAGCAATGAATGATATCACAATATGAATGAATGATGCTTTGCACAAAAGTAAAGAGAGAGTTTAGAGATATTGGATCAAACGCAAACAACAAGATGTGTTCCGAGGTTCGAGCCCCTAGCTCTACGTCCCCGCCTTCACCGAGAAGGATTTCTAATTCACTATAGGAGTACCGAACTCCTCTCTCAATGCCACCGAGGCAATACAACCACAATCCACCTCTACCGAAGAGGGATAAGGCCCGTAGCCAATACAATCACAATCACCTCTACCGAAGAGGGATCCAAACACCAATACCACTCCGATCAACCTCTACCAAAGAGGGATACAACAAAAGCAAGGAGGGTTTACAATCAAGGAGGTTTACCTCAAACACTTCTCTTTTCCCACAAACAAATGATCCTAATAGAATAGGATAGGTGATAGCTCAAGTGTGGAAAAACTAGAGTTTTGAAAACAACAAACTCAAAGAAAAATACTTGGGAAAACTCTTGGTAAAAGATAAAAATGAAGAACAAACCAATCTCCCAAAATACTATTTCTTTGATTTTTCAAAAACTCTAAAACAAATAAGATGAATCCTTTTTGGCACTTAAAGTCTTTTGAAAACTTGTTTAAAACACTGAAGAAGTCAGGAAATTTTAGCTCTAAAAATCTTGGCTAAAACCCCCAAGAGTTGGGGTATTTATAGCCCAAACAGAAAACTAGCCGTTAGGCTGATGTGGCAGCCTGACAGGCTACCGGTCGACCGGCCCAGTCGACCGCCAACGGTCAGAAATGTGACCGTTGGGCAAACACGGTCGACCGCACGGTCGACCCAAACAAACAGAGAGCAGAGCTCTCAGACCCGGTCGACCCTGACGGTCGACCGAGCTTGTGTCTGCCAGACGTGCACAAGTCTGTGCACGTCGGTCGACCCCACGGGTCGACGGCCCTTGGTGTGGTCGACCGTCTGGGTCGACCGACCTGGCCTGTCAGCACAAACCTGGGTCAGAAAACATATGTAAAAACATTTTTGAAAAATCTTTTAACACTTCTAAAAATCACCAAAAATAGTTTTATCATTTTGCATTGATATATAAACATGTGGTAAAAAGTTTAGCTCAAATATCAATCAATATGAACTATTTTTGTGTCTAACAATTTTTACCAAAAACCAAAACTTGTATTTTTATCAAACTTGATTTTTCACAATAGGAAATCTGAATATTCCTAAAACTCATGAATAGACATATCAAAATAAGTTTGTTTAAGATATGAAGCATGTATGTATATTGAACACATCTAATATACATAAAAACTATTTAAACTTATTTTGATCAAACTATTCATGAAAACCAAATCCAAAACATGAAACGTGTGTGTTGTGCACTTGAGCATATCAACTATACTAAGCTTTACACATGGATCTAAAACACACTAAACTAAACTAGGATACCTAAGTCTTCTTGACGATCTTCATCTTCAAGTAGATCCGATCCAAAACTCCATCCATGGGCTAGGCAATGTGTGATCTTGAAGCTTGAGCCCTGAAATCACCATGAAAAGCTTCTAAACTCCTTGTTGAAGCTAATCACCAACTAATATCTTGGTTAATGATCTGAAACTTAAACAACACAAGATTATTAGTAAACATAACTACATGAGTTAATCATCATCAAAACTAGGGTGGAAGGCTTTTGGGCCAACAATCTCCCCCTTTTGATGATGACAAAACTCATGGAGTTATATATGCATGGATTAAAGTTAAGCTTCAAAGAAGCTCCCCCTTAACTCATGCATAAACAAATAAACAATAAATATGCAATGAATATTAAACATGAAACATGAAACATGCATATCTATGCATAAACAATAAAAGGTTCTAGATACCAATGAAATGTTTAAAACAAAACATGCTCTAGAAACCAATTACAAAACATGCTCTAGATATCAATTAAAATTAAACTAAATTAAACTTAATATATGCAAAACATAAACATGCATATATAAACTTAATCAAACTCAAAATCTTTCTCCCCTTTTTGTCAATCATCAACAAAGGGGTAAAAGCCAAAACAAAACAAAATCTTCTTACTTTTTAATACAAAGAATGAATCTTCAATAAGGGGTTAAATGCAAAACTAAATCAATAAATTTTTCTCCCCCTTTTTGTTCGAAACAACGAATCAATAAAAATAATATTTTCCCCCTTTTGTCTAAAACAAAAAAACAAAGTCAATTAGGGGTGACAATCAATTAAGGTACCAATTGAAAATATGTCAAAGAATAGCATCTTGATACCAATTGAAAGGAAACAAACAAAAAATATTGATACCAATTTTAAGCAAAACACATGGAAATCTTGATACCAATTGAAATTGAACATAATAAATTTTGAATGTCTAAACAAAAATTTTGATACCAATTGTAAATATTTTTCATTTTGAACATATGATACCAAATTGAATTTTCAATCATAAAGTATGGGAGTACAAATACCAATTGAAAGATAAAATCAAATTTTCTCCCCCTTTATGAAACACAAACTAAAACAATGCTTAGGCTTGATACCAATTTAAAAGTAATCAATTGAAACAAAATTAAAGCTCAAGCACTAGCATAAACAAGATTTTGTGCTTAAAGATATAGGGATATAATAAGCACAAATAAAACATATATATGTATGAAAATAGATACCAATTGAAATTGATATTCTTTAAAATGAAGCATACATACATACAAACATATATGAGTATACAAGAAATGTCAAGATTGATACCAATTGAAAGAATTCAATGATATCAATTGAAATAACAATAAGATCAAGTGTATATCTCATATAACTATACCTCCCAATCATGGTTCAAGTTTTAAATGATTTCATTTTAAAGCATACATGAACATGATCTCCCATCATCCTCCCATAGAAGGTAGGGGTTTTCAAAAATAGATTTGAAAATAAGTTTGTTTGAAAAACTCTACCATATGAAGAATACCGTAACTAGTTAAATGGAAGAACTTTTAAACTAGTACGAAATCCTTCAAGTAAGGAATAAACTAAAAATAATTTTCATAAAACACATGTAAATCACATAGCACTTAAAAACACTCAATATTCAATAAAGTCCATACATGCTCATGAAAACATACTCATGAGAAATATTTTAAAATTGTGAGTGTACAAGTAATGTGTGACATGGCATTATGAAATTTCCAATTAAGCTCAAAATTCCTTGAAACAATGAAAATCATCAAAACTTATTTAATCTTCAAGGTATATGTATGTCCTATACAAATTAAAGTGTACATACATATCCAAACACAACGAGTCCACAAAGATATATGCATTAAGGCACGTGGCTCAAAAGGATGTATATGTATAACAATAATTTGGATAAAATGGACATATACATGAAGTTAAACAAAAACACATGAGAACATAAAAAGCTAAATTTTTCATTAAAACAAATTTTCATATCAAGGCATATGTATGTTTTGTCAAACATGAAGTATACATACATATCCCTAAACACAATTGAGTCCATATATATAGATTTGCATGAAAGGCAAATGACTCAAGGGGTATACATGTATATCTTAAAGTTTGACAAAATTACACATATACATGAAATGAAAACTCATGATCATAAAACAAATACACAAATAGGAATACAAGTTTAAAATGTATGAATCATCAAAACTAGACTATACTAGCACATCTAATGGGTTCAAATACGCATTCAAGCTCAAACATATATAGATTTATTTGTGGCCCACTATATGTACAAGTATAAATCCTAATCTTAATGAAAACTAACATTTAAACATGTAATCAACACATGAAGCATAAAAAAAACACGATAAAAATCAACAAGATAAACAAAAACATGATTATTATGAATATCCACATGTTATTAGATTTATGATGTACATGATAGCTAATCAAATACGAGAAAACAAAATAATAATCCACATTAAACATGGGTGTCTCAAAATAACTAAACATGTATATCAAGAATCTAATTATCATGGCATTTTCATATTAATCACTAAACAATGAAACATGCTATAAACAATGAATATTAAAAGCATGAAAACAATAAATAGGAGTTAAGAATCGTTACCAAAACCTAGAAGGCAACTCTCCTTATCTCCAAAACATGGTGGTCATCTCCACCAAATCTTCCCTTGAAAGTGATGCATCCAATTGATTTCCATGAAGCTCGGAATGCATCCACTCCAAGGTACGGCTACTCTCACGTTATGTGAGAGCCCACACCTACATCAAAAACTCGAGGGGTGGTCTTTGGTACCCATACTCTTTTGGGTCCATGGGGGTTAGTACCTTCTCTAACCCAAACAAACTTATTTGCTAAATTTGAAACATGTAATCTACCATAGCAAAATTTAGTAAGGGCCCTTACATCCACAATGTGTACATGTGTACACATGAGCATATATAGTGTGATGGTGTCCGTGAGGAGCATGTGTATGCCGTGATGGGTGTGCATGAAAAGATGGAACTTATTTCTTTCGAAACAAAGTTTCCAAACGTGTGTGCCCAACAACACATTGGCTCAAAGTGGAGCCCAAACAATCAACACTCTTCTTAAGTAAAGATATATCATTGTTAATCAAAGAAGAAGTGTGGCATGCATTAGGTATTCTAGGTGAAACTACCCTAGCATGGTAAACATGTGAAACAATATCATTTTTCAAACACTTATTTTTCTTTACACAAATATCTAATTCTTTTGTAATAAAATCTATTTCTCTTTCAAAGAATCATTACTATTTAAAAACAAAATCTAATTTTGAGGATAAAAACTCATTTTTCTTCAACAAATCATCACAATCATTTTATTTCTCAAAATTTTATTTCATTTAAAACGAGATTAAGTTGAGATTTTAATGAATCCCTTTCATCCAAAATCTCATCTTCTCTTGCAAGACAATGTCAAGTCTAGAATGCAAACTTTTATTTTCTTTTTCAATTTCTAGACTTTTCTTTTTCAAAATCTTATATTTTTCTATCATTTTTCACAAACTATAAAAAGTTCTTCATTTAAAGCATAGGCATCATAATCATCACATGAAGAACTAGCATCATCAACATTATCTAAGTGGGTTTCCGAGTGTACCTCAAGGGAGTCATTCCCTTGGACCATTAAGCATTGAGAGTCGGATTCTCCACTAGACTCCTCTTCTGGATTTGCACTTGAAACTTGGAGGTGTTGGTGGTTGTCAACAAATTCCACACTGCAAAGGCGGAATCAATGTTAGAAACATGCATAAGATATTCTTTTGAAAGCGTGCTTCTAATGGCCTCTAGGGCTTGTGCATTGGCCCCTATATGAATGCGATTTTCAAGATAGCATTTCTTGGTAGCCGCAAGGAAAACATGTAAGCCTAGGGTTTGGAGGTATATGGACATCTTATACTTCCAAACAACAATGTTGGAAGGGTCAAAACTAGGTGGGGTCATGAAGTCCATGGTAAACTATATGAGTGTGCAAACAAGCAAATGCAAACAATAGATTAGCAAATAAATGGATCTCACTCCTAGGATGTTAAGCCTAAGTATCAGGAGCGTTGGCTCTGATACCAATTGAAAAACACCTAGAGGGGGGTGAATAGGTGTACTTGCTAATCTAGAAACTAAATGCGCTAAATGCGGAAGCTAATGCAAATTTTGCAACACACTTAGTACAATCAACAAGTGTAGCCGAATTCCCCGTGAAGGGCTCTGGACTAACTCCTCTTGATTCCCCTAGATATAGGTTGAGGTGCTATGTGAAGCTCTTGTTGATTAAGTACAAGTGAGGCACACACAAACAACCAAGCATACACAAGATATAGCAATATGAAATATGCAAGGTACAATGCAAGCAATGAATGATATGACAATATGAATGAATGATGCTTTGTACGAAAGTAAAGAGAGAGAGAGTTTAGAGATATTGGATCAAACGCAAACAACAAGATGTGTTCTGAGGTTCGAGCCCCTAGCTCTACGTCCCCGCCTTCACCGAGAAGGATTTCTAATCCACTATAGGAGTACCGAACTCCTCTCTCAATGCCACCGAGGCAATACTACCACAATCCACCTCTACCTAAGAGGGATAAGGCCCGTAGCCAATACAATCACAATCACCTCTACCGAAGAGGGATCCAAACACCAATTCCACTCCGATCAACCTCTAGCAAAGAGGGATACAACAAAAGCAAGGAGGGTTTACAATCAAGGAGGCTTAACCTCAAACACTTCTCTTTTCCACAAACAAATGATCCTAATAGAATAGGATAGGTGATAGCTCAAGTGTGGAAAAACTAGAGTTTTGAAAACAACAAACTCAAAGAAAAATACTTGGGAAAACTCTTGGTAAAAGATATAAATGAAGAACAAACCAAATCTCCAAAATACTATTTTCTTTGATTTTTCAAAAACTCTAAAACAAATAAGATGAATCCTTTTTGGCACTTAAGCTCTTTTGAAAACTTGTTTAAAACACTGAAGAAGTCAGGAAATTTTAGCTCTAAAAATCTTGGCTAAATCCCCCAAGAGTTGGGGTATTTATAGCCCAAACAGAAAACTAGCCGTTAGGCTGATGTGGCAGCCTGACAGGCTACCAGTCGACCGGCCCGGTCAACCGCCAATGGTCAGAAATGTGACCGTTGGGCAAACACGGTCGACCGCACGGTCGACCCAAACAAACAGAGAGCAGAGCTCTCAGACCTGGTCGACCCTGACGGTCGACCGAGCTTGTGTCTGCCAGACGTGCACAAGTCTGTGCACGTCGGTCGACCCCACGGGTCGACCGGCCCTTGGTGCGGTCGACCGTCTGGGTCGACCGACCTGGCCTGTCAGCACAAACCTGGGTCAGAAAACATATGTAAAAACATTTTTGAAAAATCTTTTAACACTTCTAAAAATCACCAAAAATAGTTTTATCATTTTGCATTGATATACAAACATGTGGTAAAAAGTTTAGCCCAAATATCAATCATATGAACTATTTTTGTGTCTAACAATTTTTACCAAAAACCAAAACTTGTATTTTTATCAAACTTGATTTTTCACAATAGGAAATCTGAATATTCCTAAAAACTCATGAATAGACATATCAAAATAAGTTTGCTTAAGATATAAAGCATGTATGTATATTGAACACATCTAATATACATAAAAACTATTTAAACTTGTTTTGATCAAACTATTCATGAAAACCAAATCCAAAACATGAAACGTGTGTGTTGTGCACTTGAGCATATCAACTATACTAAGCTTTACACATGGATCTAAAACACACTAAACTAAACTAGAATACCTAAGTCTTCTTGACGATCTTCATCTTCAAGTAGACCCGATCCAAAACTCCATCCATGGGCTAGGCAATGTGTGATCTTGAAGCTTGAGCCCTGGAATCACCATGAAAAGCTTCTAAACTCCTTGTTGAAGCTAATCACCAACTAATATCTTGGTTAATGATCTGAAATTTAAACAACACAAGATTATTAGTAAACATAACTACATGAGTTAATCATCATCAAAACTAGGGTGGAAGGCCTTTGGGCCAACAAATAGTGCACTCGAGTCTTCTCTTATTCTCGCCTTCTATCGGATCTTGATATGGGAATGTCCGAGTTTTTGCCGTGTAAGGCTAAGTTTAGGATGAACTTTCACTCGATTTTCACGTGATTAGTTCCAATGCACAAGGGTTGTGTTTGCCTATGATCCATCGTGAGGCTATCTTCAAAAAGTTAGAAATTAGTGGGAGCACTTAGTAGGAAGTTAGCCATGTATTTTTACAACTAAGAAAAAAAAATCACTTTTACAAGCCACCAAAACATTCTCCAACAATTCTTAACAATAACTTGTTTTCACTTTTCAATTCTTTATTTGGAAACAAGAACTTTCTTTCTTCTTGAACTTTGAAAGTCGCATCAAGCTTCTATCGCTCTCCCTCCTTGTGGATACGACCCGTATAGCCACTTCGCTACTACGGAATAATCGCAAAAGCAGTAAATCAACAAACACTTCCTTCTCTTATTTTAGTACTTGCTTTTTGCCGATCAGTCGACCGGGCGGTCGACCGACTGCAAGTACCCCACTCTCGGGTGGGGGCGGTCGACCGGACCGGTCGACCGTAAGGCTTGGGCGGTCGACCTGGCGTTCAACCGGCCAGAGAGCATTTGCTCTCTGGATTGGGACGGTCGACCGGGTGGTCGACCAGCGAGCTCCAACGGTCAAATTTTTGACCGTTAGGGGTCGACCGGGCCGGTCGACCGCCAGCCGCCGAGCTGAAATTTCAGCCCAACGGCTAGTTTCTTTTGGAGGGTTATATAAACCCATTTGAGCCCAGATTTGGTTAAGATTTTAAGAGGCAAAAATTTCTATCCTCTCCAGTGTTTTTACAAGTTTTCAAAAGTGTTTTAAAGCTTAAAGGTTTCATCTTTATTTTGTTTTTCAAGGGTTTGGAAAAATCAAAGAAAAATAGGGATTTGGGATATTGCTTTAGATCTTCATTTCTATGATATTACAAGTATTTTCTGAAGTATTTTTGTTTATTATTTGTTTTCCAAAACACCTTGATTTCCACACTTGAGCCATATCCTTCTATCCTTTCTATAGGATCTTTGTTTTGTGGAAAAGATTGTTTGTGGTTGTGGAAACCACCAAGTTGTAAACCCTTTATTTGTGATATCCCTCTTTGGTAGAGGTTGATTTGGGTGTGGTTAGCTCCCTCTTGTGAGAGGTTGAGATTGTGGTTTACTCCCTCTAGTGTGAGGTGGAGTTGGTGTTGGCTACGGGCCTATCCCTCAAGTGTGAGGTGGATTGTGGTTGTTTAGCTACGGCCTACCTCTTTTGTGTGAGATGGTGATTGTGGTGCCTCGGTGGAGGTTGTATTGGTTGAGAGAGGAGTTCGGTACTCCCGGTGATGGTATTGCCCCAAATTCTCGGTGGAGTTTCCCTGTGTGGGAGTCCTAGGTGGACAAGTTAGTGGATTGAAAATCCTTCTCGGTGAAGGCGGGGATGTAGAGCTGGGTGCTCGAACTTCGAAACAAATCTCGTTGTTTGCATTTGATCCATTGACTCTTACTCTCTCTCTCTCTTTTTTATTTGTGCCTTGCATTATTCATATTGTCATACATCTATTATATGCTTGGGTTGATTGTGTGTGCCTCACTTGTGCTTAACCATGAGAGTTTCATATAGCGCCTCAACTCTTATTCAGAGGAATCAAGAGGAGTCAGTCCAGAGCCCTCACCGGGAATTCGGCTACACTCGTTGGTTGCATTAAGTGTAATTGTAATTAGTTTTTAAATTCCGCATTTAGTTTATTAGATTAGCCTTATCACCTATTCACCCCCTCTAGGTGATTTCATGCACACATGCACGCACCATGGGTCAGAACTGCGGTCGACCGCGCGGTCGACCATTCTGACCTGTAATAGAGCCGGTCGGCAGTCCGGTCGACCGCAACAGGTCAAAACAGAAATTTTGAATAGAAATGTTTTGAAGATATGTTTGTTTTCAAAAATGATTTTTGTCAACACTTTGTAAAATACAATAAACTGAGTTTGCGAATACTGAAATAGGTCTATTAAAGTATTTTACGCAAGAGATAAAAATAATCTTTTGAAAACACGTTCAATTTTGTGTGTGCGGGGAAATTGAGCTTCAACACTTTATACTATCCTTTAACAAACTAACAAAAGTAAAACTGTATAGGAAGGTGTCTCTGAACCGCGTTGCCGAGGTAGAGCCTCCTCTCCTATGAAAGAGTCCTCTTGCGCCATCAACCTTACAACATGCTTTTAGCGTCATTAACCTTGCAACATGCTTTTAGAAATCGAAAATCATCAAGACTTGTACAAACCTGAAATTCATTCTAGAATCTTTATTAATACCAAATAGCTTTTATATGTTTTGTTATCATCAAAACGTATATAAATGGAGAGTGTAACCTTTTGGGCCAACAATCTCCCTCTTTTTGATGATGACAAAACATATAAGGTATAACACACGATATAGAAGGGAGGTAAAAAATCCCCTCAAATAATGCTATATTAAATAAGTATAGAACAACTTATTATTTGAGAAACAAAACAAAAACACTAAACACTACACCAAAACACAAACATAAAACATAACACATATATTTCTCCCCTTTTTGTTATACATCAAAAAGAGATATGATAGTAAGAAAACTTATTTAGTCAATAAAACAAACATTTAGTTCACCACATATAAAAGAAAATCTATTGAAGTCAAGTAGTTTAGTGAAAATATCGGCAAGTTGAAAATCAGTAGAAACATAATCAATATCAATATCACCTTTCTCAAAATGATATCTAAGGAAGTGATATCGAATCTCAATGTGCTTGGTCTTACTATATTGATTTGCCTTCTTAGTCATATGAATTGTACTAGTATTATCACAAAATATTTTGATATGGTCATAATGCAAATCATAATCAAGGAGAGTATGTTTCATCCAAAGGACTTGAGCACAACATGCCCCCGCCGCAACATACTCCACCTCGGCGATTGAGAGGGCTACCAAATTTATTTCTTGGAAGACCATGAGACAAGACAATTACCAAGAAATTGACATGTTCTACTAGTACTCTTCCTATCCACTCTACAACCCGCATAGTCGCATCCGAAAAACTCATCATTGAGAATTGTCCGGTCTTCGGATACCATAGACCCATTCTAATAGTGCCCTTAATATAATGAATAATGCGTTTTACCGCAATAATTCTTTGGGACATGATTAGAATCTAGCACAAATACACACACTAAACATAATATCCGGCCTACTAGCCATTAAATACAACAAACTACCAATCATGCTTCTATATAATTTATGTCAACACTCTTACCTTGGTCATCCTTGTCAAGCTTGGTGGTGGTAGCCATGAGAGTGTTGCAAATTTTTGAGTCTTCAAGCTCAAATTTCTTGATGAGTTCCTTAGAGTACTTGGCTTGACATATGAAGATCCCATCACGCATTTACTTGATTTGGAGTTCAAGAAAATAGTTTAATTCACCCATCAATGACATCTCAAATTCACGTTGCATACATTGTTCAAACTCCTTGCAAAGTAATTCATTAGTAGAACCAAAGATTATATCGTCAACATATATTTGTACTATAAGAATGTCACTACCAACATGTTTAGTAAATAATGTGGTATTTACTTTGCCTTTAACAAAATCATTTGATAGAAGAAAACTAGAAAGCCTTTCATACCAAGCTCTTGGAGCTTGATTTAAACCATACAATGCTTTATCTAGTTTGAAAATAAAATTTGGTTGTATATGATCCACAAAAACAGGGGGTTGTTCAACATATACTTCCTCATCATCAATAAAACCATTTAAAAATGCACTTTTTACATCCATTTAAAAAAGTTTAAAATTTTTATAGGATGCATAAGCTAGTATGTCCGTATGGCTTCTAGTCGTGCTACGGGTGCAAAGGTCTCCTCAAAGTCGATTCCTTCAACTTGAGTGTAACCTTGGAACACTAATCTAGCCTTATTCCTAACAATATTACCTGACTCATCCAACTTGTTCCTAAAAATCCACTTAGTACCAATTGTTGATCTATCATGGGGTCTAGGAACAAAATGTCAAACTTGGTTGCGCTCAAATTGATTGAGCTCTTCTTGCATAGCAAGCAACCAATATGAGTCACCCTCGGCTTCGAGGATGTTTTTGGGTTCAAAATAAGATATGAATGCATAATGCCCACACAAATCATGGAGTTTGGAGCGAGTGGTTACCCCCGCGTATCTCCAATCTTTAGGAAGTGATTGTGATGGTTCCACTTCATCCTTTTGAACTTCACCATTAGGTTCTTACTTGTCTTCTTGAATGGGTGAGTTCTTCAAGGATATTTTCTCCATGTCCTCACCTAATGAGTCAATCTCTACAACATTCTCAACAAATACATTAGATTCCTCAAATTTAAAATGCATAGATTCTTCAATAGTAAGAGATGATTTATTGAACACTCTATATGATTTGCTAGTACTAGAATAGCCAACAAAGATTGCTTCATAAGCCTTAGCATCAAATTTACCAAATTATCTTTAGTGTTCAAAATAAAACACTTGCATCCAAAAACTTTAAAGTATGAAACATTTAGTTTTCTTAAACGATAAATTTCAAAAGAAGTTTTGGAAGTATTTTTACACAAGTAAATTCGCTTTGATATATATCATGCGGTGTTTACGGCCTCAGCCCATAAGTATTGAGGGAGCCCGTATTCACTCATCATAGTCCTAACCATTTCTTGAAGAGTTCTATTCTTCCGTTCAACTACTCCATTTTGTTGTGGAGTTCTAGGACATGACATTCATGCTTAATTCCTTTTTTCACCACAAAAAGTCATAAATAGTTGGTTGACAAACTCACCACCTCTATCACTTCTTATGCGTAAAATCAAAAATCCTTTTTCTTTTTCAACCCTTCTTCGAAAAGTCTTAAAATGCGAAAAAGTTTGATCTTTATGCTCCAAAAAGAAAACCCAAGTGAAACGAGAGAAATCATCGACTAAAACAAAAACATACCTATTTCCATTTAAGATTTTAGTTTTAGTTGGTCCAAAAGATCTATGTGAATTAATTCTAATGGCCTAGATGTCATGATATCCTTGATTGGTTTGAAAGAAGACTTAGTTTGTTTCCTAAGTTGGCACGCATCACAAATACGGTCATTTTCAAACTTCAAATAAGGAATACCCTTCACCAATTCCTTAGAATTTATCCTAGAAAGATAATCAAAAGAGGCATGGCCTAATCTTCTATGCCATAACCATGAAATCTCATCAAAGTATTTAAACATTTTGTAGAGCAATCCAAATTGAGCATATCAATAATGTAGACATTATTTTTACGAAATCCAGTGAAAATGCAATCATTGATTTTACAATCAAAAATTTTGCAAGAAGATTCATCAAAAACAACTTTAAGACCACGATCACATAGTTGACTAATACTGAGTAAATTATGTTTAAGCCCATCAACAAGAACTATATTTTCAATTAAAGGAGATGTACCAATCTTAATGTTACCTATACCGATGATGGTGCCCTTGGAGTCATCTCTGAAGGTTACGATGCCACCTTCAACGTACCTTGATAGGGTTGCGAAATTGTTGATGTCCCATGTCATATGCCTTGAGCAACACTATTAAGGTACCATCGCTCCTTACGTCTTGGAGTCTTGGTGTGAACCTATATCAAATAATTTAAAGCTTAATTTTGGTACCCATATTTTCTTGGGTCCTAATGCGTTTGTATTTCGAACCCAAACATGATTATTGGTACTATTTATATGGTCATAACAAAATTTAGGTAAATGACCATTCCGGCCACAAAAGTACATTTATAAATTCTTCTGTATTTAAAAGTATAATGAGCATGTGGTTTATGAACATGTGATTTGTGAGCATGGGGTGTTTTTGCATGATTAACATGTGATGTGTTGGCATGATGAACATGTGAAGTTTTAGCATGAGATGTTTTATCATGTTTAACATATGGAGTATGCATGTGCTTCTTTGAAAATAATTCTTCTAATTTAGTATTGTTAAAAGCACATTTTTTTAAAACATTTCCCAAATCATTATTCTAGTTTTAACATAGAAAACTCATTTTCATCAATTTCAGGATATTTAGCTTGGCAAGCAACTCTATAGGCATCAAAATCTCTTTGTGTTGAAATAAGAGTAGAAGATAATTCATCCTTTTCTTTTGAAGAAATAGCAATTTGATTTTTAAGCATTTCATTTTCCTTTTTCAATTTTAAACAATCTTCCTTTTTAGAATCAAAACTTTCTGAAAGTTTAATGAAAGCTTGTAATAACAATTCTTTAATTATTTCACTATCATCATCATATGATTCGGTAGTTATCTTAGGTGTGTTTGCCATGAAACACACATTGGCCGTGTCAACTTCATCTTCGGATTCACTTTCTGAATCCCAAGTGGCTTTGAACACCTTCTTTACAAACGGCTTCTTTTGCTTCAAGGAGGAAGATATCTTGTTCTTGAAATCTGGACAATCGGCCATGATGTGTCTGGGTTTCTGACAGTTGTAGCATGTGATCTTCTTCTCCTCCTTCCCTTCCCATCGCCTTCTATGGTTGAGCTTATTCTTGTGGTATATTCATTTACATTTCTCATAAGAAGAGATAGCTCTTCATCATCTTCTTCATTATCGTAGTTGGTGGAGGTAGACTTGAAAGTTATAGACTTTTTCTTTGAGGCGCCGCTTCTTCTCTAACCTTTTTCTCCATCTCATGAGTCTTAAGAATTTCAATAAGACTTATGAGCTCCATCTCGTCTTTTTCATTCAATTCCTTCAAGGTGGTAGCTTTGATTTCCCATGATGAATACGCACCTTTTGGTCATTGTTGATTTCATCATCTAGAGAAGAAAGAGCATTTGTGATTTTAGTAAACTTAGTAATTATATCATCAATAGATTCATTTTCTTACATTTTAAAGCATTCATATTGGGAATGCAAGAGATCAATTTTAACTCTCTTGACTTGTGATGTTCCCTCATGAGTGACCAATAAGTGTTGCAAATCTCATAGGCGAACTTGCAACCCATATTAAGTCATCCTCATTCAATGCTAAAAGTAAGGCATTTTGAGCCTTCGAATTAGCATCAACTTCCTTGGAGGTAAGATCGGACAAAGTGTCCTTCTCACCTACGGGTTCACTAAAAGGTTTGGTCAAAGACTTAGCAACTCGGCTACCTAGAGATTGCAAGAAAATGTTCATCCTAACTTTCTATATGGGAAAGTTGAGTCCATCAAATTTGGGAGGGGTCTTAATATTATCGGCCATCTTTACTAGTGTATGAATGAAGATATGAAAATAGTGATTAGCAATTTATAGGATCTCTCTAAGGATGTGAAATTAAAAACTAAAGTCCTAACTCTGATACCAATTGAAATCACCTAGAGGGGGTGAATAAGTGATTATGTTAATTTAAAAATGAGATGATGCAACGATCACTCAAAGTAAGATTAGAAGCCAAATACCCTGTGAAGGGCTCTAACTCCTTCCTGGTGATTAAATAAGAGTTTGTGGTGCGCAACGCAATCTTGTTGTGAGAGTATAGATCGACAATATAAGAATGAATGAATAGAAAGTAAACAACACAAGTAAACCAATCACAAACACAAAGATTTGTTTCGAGGTTCGAGCATCCAGCTCTATGTCCCCACCTTCACCCAGAAGGATTTCCGATCCATTGGAACTTCCACAAAGGATTACAACCACTAGGGAGTACCCAACTCCTCAATCACACTGCTCTAGTCTAGAGGTAGTGGAGCCACAAATACAATAATCACTTAGTGATCAAAAGACCACGAACTCTCTTTTGAAAAGCTTTTCTTTACAAAACCCTAGAGAATAATATATAGGATTGAAGCTCAGGGTTTGTAAGTGAAAAATAAAACAAAGTAGAAGAGAGATTGATTCAAAAACTTCAGAGAAAAATCAGAGATTAGAGCACAAAAACTGAAAATAAAACATTCTTTCAAGAATACTCAAACTTTGCTTTCTTTACAGATGTTGTTGTCATTCTCCTCAACCCCATCCACCCTATTTATAGGATATAGATAGAGATTAAAGGGTAAATATTTATGTTGACTAAACAGGAAGGACAAGACCCAAAACCAGCCTAAAACCATGTTTTAAGATAAAAACCACGTTTTAAAACATATTTAAAAAACTAGCCGTTTGGCAGAAAAAACACTCACGGTCGACCGGCCGGTCGACCGGTTTTCAAAAACTTTTGACCGCTGGCAGGTCCCGGTCGACCGTCCCAAACAGAGAGTTGGGTGCAGTCAGTCGGTCGACCGCCGGGTCGTCCGACATGGGATCCGGTCGACCGCCTAACGTGCACACATGCATGCACCATAGGTCAGAACTGCGGTCGACCGCGCGGTCGGCCGTTCTGACATGTATTAGAGCCGGTCGACCGTCCGGTCGACCGCAACAGGTCAAACAGAAATTTTGAATAGAAATGTTTGAAGATATGTTTGTTTTCAAAAATGATTTTTGTCAAGACTTTGTAAAATACAATAAACTGAGTTTGCAAATACTGAAATAGGTCTATTAAAATATTTTACACAAGAGATAAAAATAATCTTTTGAAAACACGTGCAATTTTGTGTGTGGGAAAATTGAGCTTCAACACTATATGCTATCCTTTAACAAACTAACAAAAGTAAAACTATATAGGAAGGTGTCTCTGAACCGCATTGTCGAGCTAGAGCCTCCTCTCCTATGAAAGAGTCCTCTTGCGCCATCAACCTTACAACATGCTTTTAGCGCCATTAACCTTGCAACATGCTTTTATAAATTTAAAGACATCAAGACTTGTACAAACCTGAAATTCATTCTAGAATCTTTATTAGTACCAAATAGCTTTTATATGTTTTGTTATCATCAAAACGTATATAAATGGAGAGTGTAACCTTTTGGGCCAATAGGGGTGTGGGGGAGGTGGTGGCCGGCAGCTGGGGGCAGCGGCAGTGGTGGTGATGGTGGAGGTAGCGGTGGTGATGTGGGGGTGTTGGTCGAAAGAGTTGGAGTTGAAAATGAAAATGAAAAGGATAAGGAAGGAGAAAGGGGGTTTAATGGAGAGGAAGAGGAAAGGAAAATAATGGAAGGTGATGGGTGGTAATGGAGTGGGTATGGGGGGAGAGATGGACTACAGCAACAGCCCATCATGCCCCTGCTGCTACGGCTGTGGAAGGGAAGCGCAGGGTATGGAGGTGGAGTAAGGGGGAAGAAAGGAAAAGAAGGAAAAGAAAGAAAAATAAAGGGAAAGGGAAAAATAAGAAAAAGAAAATAAAATACTAAATAATCATAATATTAAATAATTAATTTATTAGAGTATCCTGAGAGTATAAAGTAGGGGAGTGGAGAAGGAAAAAGCAAGGAAAGAAAAGGTCGGTAAATAATATTATTATTTAAATAGGGCAAAAATTTGACTGTTTCAGAAATGTTCCGAAAAATTCTCAAAAATAGTAAATATTATTTTAAGATGTTCGGTGAAATCAGATTTGAGAAATTTAATCTAGTTTTCAAATTAAAAATCTTAAAATATTCTGGCAATACCGGCGGACACCAGAATCGGTCAAATTTTGATAAATTTAGAAAAATCTCAAAAAATGTATTTAGATAGAAAATGAAATTTTAAGAAGTAATATGAAAGCTATTTCTAAAAATTCATTCCTATTTGAAAACTAAAAATCTGGGAATCAATCAGCGATGCCGACCGACACCGATTTTGGAGATTTTGCAGAAAAATTCTAGAAGATTCTAGAAAATCATGAAAAATTTAAAATATTAGAAAACAGTGTTTGAAACTGAAATCGGTCAAATCTAACTATCAGAAAGGTCAAATCAGGTGGTATGCCGGTATCAGATTCACGGTCCGGTCAGGGTTGACTCTAAGACTGAAAATCTAGATCCGATACCAAATAACATGAGCAATCACAATTTAAAATAAATACTGGAAGAAAATTGAACAATATGGTCAAAAAAATCAGGACACGTATCTGGGTACGTATCCCAGGAACAGGGTGCTACAATCAGAGAACTGTCGACAGTCTCTTTGGGTTGTCGACAGCAAAAGGATTCTAGACGAATCTGAGCAGGTGTCTTAATTCGTTTCTATTCCGAATTTAGAGTTATTGGTTTCATTTTAAGAGACTCTATGCCTATATAAAGATGGGTAATTTCCCTCTGATATTGTATCTTGTAATTGATTGGTTTATAAGAACTCTCTCCCCTTCTGCCCCGAGGACGTAAGCAAATTGCCAAATCTCATTAAAATCTTGTGTTCTTATTTTCTTCGTTATTTGGTTTGTTCTTGTGTTTGGCAACTATTCTCCGGTGCATCTCTACTCTGTCATTGGTGGCTCCAACAAGTGGTATCAAAATCTTTCCGGGTTCGATGAGGAGTTTTGTTTAGATGGAGCAAATCAACTTGGAAACTGTCTATAGTTTCGTTCAGACATAAAGATATGATCTATCTTATTTGAATTTATTTTCACTAATCATTTCCCGAATTAATTTAAGGAATCTATTAGGGAAATGGATGGAGATAGTTCATCCATGGTGAAAACCGTGAACCCACATCCATTGAAAATTGATGTGGTAAAGTTTGATGGCAAGAATAACTTTGAGATGTGGAGGTGTGAGGTGATGATGCATTAACTGCATCAAACATCGAAAACACTCTACGATTGGAAGAAAAGCCGGAGGAAACTTCTGAAAAAGATTAGGATAAGATGAATAGAACGGCATGTGGTCTCGAAAGGTCTTGTTTGATATAAGACATCAAGTATTATGTGTTGTATGAGACTTCCGCAAGGAAACTATGGGAGATTCTTGAAAAGAAATATATGATGAAGAGCATCGAATCATGATTACAACTGAAGAGGAGGCTTTACCACTTTCAGATGAAGAGAGGACAAAATAAATAAATAAATACACTAAGCTTCTTACAGACTTAGTTAATGTGGATGTGGCGATTGAAGAAAAGGATAAAGCATTGATTCTTCTGAATTTCCTTCCTGACGAAGAATATGAAATCTTTATCCTAACCTTGATCAATGGTAAACAAACACTTAACTATAGTGATGTGTCGGTTGCTCTTGTAAATTATGAGGAGAGGAGGAAAGACAAGCAATCTTCTTTCAATGGTACATCAGCAGAGGCATTAACGGTAAGAGATAGGATTCCAAT
This sequence comes from Agave tequilana, assembly GCA_038442645.1. Taxonomy (NCBI): domain Eukaryota; kingdom Viridiplantae; phylum Streptophyta; class Magnoliopsida; order Asparagales; family Asparagaceae; genus Agave; species Agave tequilana. The sequence continues at coordinate 91,774 of JAVJIF010011820.1, read as the reverse complement.
CAGAAAGGCAAAGGCGAGCATGAGAGATTAAAGTCCAGGCCAGGTTTCAGAGATCTGAAAAGAACCAATGTGCTTTCTACAAAGAATTAGGACACTGGAAGATTGATTGTCTAAGGATCAAGGATAAGAATAAAGAGTCAAAGACCGAGGCAAATCTCGCAAGGGTGATCAATACCCAATCGGGTAGTACTTCACAAGCAGGTGGATCGGACTCTTGACTCAACGATATTCTCTTTCTCTGTCACTACTCTTACTATTGGTTACTCAGGCGATTCTCAGTGGATGCTAGATACAGGAGCACCTATCATGTGTGTTCCAACAGGGATTGGTTTTATACCTTTGAGAAGCTAGATGAATGCTCTGTTGTTATGGCTGATGATCGTTCATGCAACATGAAAGAGATAGGTACAGTCTATATCAAGATGTTTGATGGGATAGAATGAGAATTGAAGAAAGTGAGGTATTTAACTCAACTGAAAAGAAACCTTATATCTATTGGTGCCTTGGAAGCATTGGGTCTTGAAGTATCTATTAAAGATGGTGTTCTCAAGATGACTAGAGGCTCGATGGTTATTTTAAAAGGCATCCGATGCGATAACCCTTACTACTTGAAGGGTAGTACGGTTACAGGACAAGTGACGACTTCTACAGATTCAGATAATAATTGCACCCGGCTTTGGCATATGAGGCTCGGACATACAGGAAATTATTTGCAAGCTCTTGCAAAGTAAGGTCTATTGAAAGGTGCCAGAACCTACAAATTAGATTTTTTTTTAACACTGCGTCATCGGAAAGAAAACCAAGGTGAAATTCGGCACTACAACTCGTTGCACCGAGGGAATACTGGATTATGTTCACACTGATATTTGAGCACCTACCAAGATGGTATTTATTGGAGGTAACCACTGCTTTGTGCCTTTTACGGATGACTACTCTAGGCGATGTTGGGTATATACCATGAAGCACAAAGGAAAAGTCTTGAAGTTGTTCATGGATTGGAAGAGGAACATGGAGAAAAGCATGAGAAAAAAGATTAAGGTACTCCGTTCAGACAATAGAGGAGAGTATACAAGTGATCTTTTGCTACAGCTATGCCGCGATAAGGGTATAGAAAGATACTTTATAGTAAGAAAAATACTGCAACAAAATGAGGTGGCTGAAAAGATGAACATGACTTTGCTAGAGAAGGTCAGGTGCATGTTATCTAATGCCAGTTTATTGAAACACTTTTGGGCTGAGGCATTGGCGTATGCTTGCTATCTTTTTAACAGGTTGTTGTCGTCTACGATAGGAGGTAAAACTCCTCTGAAAGCTTGGTCAGAAAAAGTTGCTCAGGATTATGATTTGCTAAGGATATTTTGGGCTCTCGGCCTGCTAAGACAAACTGGACCCAAGAGTGAAGAAAGGTGTGTTTCTAGGATTCAAGAAAGGTATATAAAAGGCTATAAAATCTGAAATCTGAAGGAGAAAAAATTTATCCTAAGCAGAGATGTCACGTTTGACAAGGTTTCAATGGTGAAGCCTACAAACTCTCAGCAGGTAGAGAGTGGTGCTACTTCATCATCTCTATATAGGACAGTAACATTGGAGATTATATCCGCAATAACACAAGTTAGTGATCATGTAGCCGATCAGAATGCTGGCAATGATGAGGATAAGGACAAGCTATGGGTGATGTCCAAGAATCCATTAAGTTGAAAGAGCCCGAATGAATCCACTCAAGCCCAGTTGGCTCACTACAAATATGATTGTAGCCTATACTCTCCCAATCGTTGAAGAGTCGATCCCTTCTACATATAAGAAAGCTGAAATCAGTTCGGAGTTCAAGATGTGAAAGGATGCTATGACAGAAGAGAGAAGTTTTCTGCACAAAAATGACACTTGAGAATTGTAAGAGTTTCCAAAGGGTAAGAAGGCGATTGGTTGTAAGTGGGTATTTACAAAAAAAACTTGGATCTCTCAAAGGTAATATTATACGCTACAAAGCTAGATTTGTAGCTAAAGGTTACACTCAGCGAGAAGGCACTGACTACAATGAGATATTCTCACTCGTTATGAAGTACTCGTCTATTCAGATTTTGTTGGTACTGGTAGCACAGTACGAGTTGAAACTTGATCATCTTGATGTGAAGACCACATTTCTCCATGGCGATCTTGAATAGGAGATCTACATGTCTCAACCAAAGGGGTTCAAAACTGTAGGAAAAGAGAATATGGTATGCAAACTAAAGAAATTACTATATGGATTAAAACAATCTCCAAGGCAGTAGTACAAGCATTTCAACAGTTTCATAGGAGCAAGAGGAACGCACGAAGCCTTACGACCCATGTGTGTATTACAATAAGCTACATGATGAAGAGTATATCTTGCATGTGGATGATATGCTCATCGTTTCTAAGAGCATATTAGCAATTGATAAATTAAAGAAGGACTTGTCTTCCAAATTTGAGATGAAGAATCTTGGTGAAGCAGAGACAGTGCTAGGCATGGGATTGAGAGAGACTGCAAGTGTGGCAAGGTTAGCTTGACGCAAAAAAAAAAAAATTTGAAGAAGGTACTTCAGAAGTTAAACATCAACGATAACACGAAGTCTGTAAGTATACCATTGGCTCCTTATTTCAAGTTAAGGCTACTATGTCCCCTACTACTATTAAGAGCGTGAGTACATGACTCACGTGTCTTATGCTAGTGCAGTCGGTACTCTAATGTATGCAATAGTGTGTACAAGACCCGATTTGTCATAAGATATCTCAATGGTTAGCAGATACATGCAGGATCCAGGAAGGAGCTATTGGGAGGCAGTGAAGTGGATTCTATAGTGCATTAAAGGTACCATAAATATTGGTTTAGTATTCAAGAAGGATGCATTAAATGTACATAAGCAGGAGTGTATCAGATACGTTGATTTCGACTATGCTGGAGACCTGGACAAGCGTCGGTCAATAACAGGATATGTGTTTACACTATCCCAAGCACCGGTGAGCTGGCGCTCTACTCTACACTCTACTATCGCATTGTCTACTACAGAGGCGAGTATATGGCCATGACGGAGGCTATGAAGGAAGCAATTTGGCTTCGAAGGTTGCTCGATGACTTGGGATTGAACATGATCTGTTGAAGATCAACTGTTTGGCAAAGAACCAGGTATATTATGCAAGACGAAGCACATCGACATCAGGTTCCATTTGTTCGGGAGACTCTTGAGGAGTGTGACATCGAGTTACAAAAGATTCACACAAAGGAGAATCTGCCGATATCCTTACCAAGATTCTTCAGGAAGTGAAGTTGCATACTGCAAGGAGTTACTCCAAATTCTTTCAGTTGCTTGAGCTCGGTGGAGCTCGTTTAGATAAACTACGGATGGCTTGATCCCCTGGGTAATGATACGTAGGCAACCATACTGGCGCAGCCCGTTGGAGTCAACATAGTACTATATTGAGTTCGGCTCAAATTTGAGAAATCTTTACCGAGGTAGAGAATTATGGGGAGAGAGAAGAATAAAAAGTTAAAGGATGGAGTTTTTAAAGGATAAGGAATAGGACTGTCAACAATCATCTTGGGTTGTCGACAGTCAGACTCGGATATGCTCAACTACTGAAGCGAACTGTCGACAGCAACCACTTTGTATTGTCGATAGTGTTGTACCAAAATTGAGATTTGTCAGAGAACTGTTGACAGTCCCTTTGAGCTGTCGACAACAAGAGGATTTTGGGCAAACCCGAGCAAGTGTGTGAATTCGTTTTTGATTCGAATTTGGAGTTGTTAATTTCTTTTTTCTTAAAGGACTCCATGCCTATATAAAGAGGGGCAATTGCCCTCTGATATTGTATCATATAATTGATTGATTTAATAAGAACTCTCTCCCCTTCTGCCCGAAGGATGTAGGTAAATTACCAAACCTCATTAAAAATCTTGTATTCTCGTTTTCTTCGTTATTTGCTTTGTTCTTATGTTTGATGACTATTCTCCAGTGCATCTCTACTCTGTCGTTGATGGTTCCAATATTTATGGGTTTGATGTTGGAGATTACTTGCATATAGACCAAATTTCTTTTACGAGCCATGACCAGTTCTTTTTTTGAGTGCCTAACTTTTGTTTAGCAAGTTGATCGTAAAACGGACGCCGGTTTTAAAGTCAACTTGTATTTTGCTTCAAGAGCCGCCCGATGTTCTTCGGCATCTGGGCTCACTGTTCAAGGTTTTTAGCTGTATTTTTGTACTTTTTTCCTCATGCACCTGCGTGTGTATAACTATATCATAAAATTATATTCAAGAGCCGCCCGATGTTCTTCGAGGATTATTTTACTGCTTTATATTTTATATCATAAAATTATATTCACTAAAATTTTATTAATGAAACGCGGGGCTTCCTGAGCTCACCGATTACTAAAAAAAAAAAAATTCTTTTGCTTAGGAGCCAACATAACTCTCTGCTAGCACGTGTCACAAGTCACAGCATCAGTGAGTACAGAACAGTCCTCTCGTGTGTCGCGTTTAAGTAACAAGCATACTTGCTCCTATAACTGGCTAAAGAAATTGTTTTTGTTAGTGTATCTAACTATCGAGTATTCTCCTTGTTATCATTTCCAAATGATATGCCTAGTTAATATTACATTAAAATTAAGTAAAGTCAAATGCTAAACAGTATTTAGTATTAGACTATTAGACAAATTGTAAGGAGGCCCCTTAAGTGATGTTTTAGCTGCAAAACATTTTGAGAGAAACTGACGCTCAAACTTTCCCAAGGGTCTATTTGCCTCGAAAAAATTTTTGAAAAACTGACAACAAAACTTACAAGATTAATTTTTCTTAAAAAAATTTAGTGATGGACCTTATCTTGTCAGGTTTCTACGCGATTTGTAGTCTTTTTATAATCCAAACAGACCTTAAGGAAAGCAATAGAGGGCCTGTTTGGTTAAGGGTGGAAGTGAGGAAGTGAAGAAGTGAGGAAGTGGTAATAGTTCCCTTTGGAACTGGGAATTGGTTAGTAAGTTTTCTGGTGTTTGGATGTTGTTGGGAAGTGTGGTTTGGAAAATGTTATGCCTTTTTCGGTGTTTGGATGGTAATGTGGAAGTGAAAGTGGAAAAGTTGACTACAAAGTTGACCGCAAAATAATATTAAATTAAAAATTAATTAAGAAAAAATAAAAATTAGACTGTAATTAGAATGCAAGTGAGATTTACATGAGCAAAAAATTAATTGTTTTGTGCTACAACTTATTACAAATGAGATTTACATGACCACAAAATTAACTGTAGCACTCTGGAAGTGAGGAAAACGTTGTGTAAAGGAGAAAAGAGAGAAGGAAAAGAACTTTTTTCATTTTCATTTTCCGGTGTTTGGATGAACAGCGGAAATGAGAAAAGACACTTCCCACTTCCTCACTTCCACCCAATTCCTTGAATCCAAACAGCCCCAGAGTGAGCCCTACGCGTGTCCGCTTTTCAAGTATTTTCAGTAAAAAATAGGTTGAAATTGCCAGAAGAAAAAAATGTGATATTTCGTGGATATCAGTGACTTTTTTTCTTCAATTTTAATTGATGTCAAACAAAAAAGAATTTGAAAAAAAAAAGAAAAAAAGAAAACCATACTACGAGGCGTATCAAACTCTTCGTTTTCCCAGCAAACAGCCCCCATTGTGGACCGAAGAATAATTTTCTTTTGAGAGAGAGGCGTGTGGTCATCGTTTCCTAGAAGTCACCGGCATCAGCACCCACCGCGCTCTCTCACAAATCAACAGAAATCAGACGCAGCGCGTGACCGAAAGTTTGCTAGGTGTGGCCCATGGTGGGCCTCGTGTGCCTTCGTTCTTTTTATACTTTATATTCCTTTTCATCAAAACCAAAATGTACACGTGAGCCCGTGAGATCACTGTACAAATACTGAAAAGTTGTGGAGTATTTGTACGGTGACGCGATCCATGACCAAAAAAAAAAAAGTCAGTGAAACAATTAACAACGCCTGTTGTTTTTTTAGAAGCCTGACGAGCTCTGCTTCTGGGTTGGACGGCAAGGCTTTGTCGTTTACTGCACCCAGTTCAAGAAGACAAGCAAACTCTGGGCTGGCCGTTGGAGAAAATATCTTTGTCAAAAAAAAAAAAAAAAAAAGCTAGAATGTAGGAGAAAATATTAAGTTATATTGCATGAGAAAATGAACAAATTTAAATTATAGTTTCAGAGTAAAAATACTACACGACATTAACATATATTTCGAAGAGAATTAAAGTGCTCTCTAATCCTAACCTAGTTATAACCTAATCCTACTATATAAAGGGAAAACTTGAGGTGTGCAGCCGACTGACCAACAAGCCTCACCCTCATTATATTAGGGCTGTTTGGATTCAAGGAATTGGGTGGAAGTGAGGAAGTGGGAAGTGTCTTTTCTCATTTTCGCTGTTCATCCAAATATCGGAAAAGGAAAATGGAAAAAGTTCTTTTCCTTCTCACTTTTCTCTTTTACACAACGTTTTCCTCACTTCCAGAGTGCTACAGTTAATTTTGTGGTCATGTAAATCTCATTTGTAATAAGTTATAACACAAAACAGTTAATTTTTTGCTCATGTAAATCTCACTTGCATTCTAATTGCAGTCTAATTTTTATTTCTCTTAATTAATTTTTAATTTAATATTATTTTGCGGTCAACTTTGTAGTCAACTTTTCCACTTTCACTTCCACATTACTATCCAAACACCAGAAAAGACATAACATTTTCCAAACCACACTTCCCAACAACATCCAAACACCAGAAAACTTACTAACCAATTCCCAAGTTCGAAAGGAAACTATTACCACTTCTTCACTTCTTCACTTCCTCACTTCCACCCTTAACCAAACAGGCGAAAATAAAGAAAAAAGTGTGGGCCTCACACACTTTGTCATAATATTTGTGCATGCGTGTGCATAACTATACTATCTCATGAGAACATATGTTTTTACTACATAAACTCTTTTTATATTAACTAGAGAGCTAGGAGCAAGATTTAACTAGATATGTATGAGCCGAAAGTGAACTATTTAAATTAAAATATAATTTCTAGAGTCTTTTATTTAACTCCAGCAAATTAGAAATGGGATTTAACTTGAGCAAACTAGATATAGAGTGGTTGTGTGAGTGTGTCAAGCGCGAAAAGACGAAGGAAGAAAGAATCTCAATGCTATCTCTATGTTTTTTTTAAAGTATTTTTTTTTTTATGGGGCCCAACTTTGTGTTTCAGATTAAGTAGTAAGCATTCGAATTTGACGGACATGGATGAAGTCCATTAAATGGGCCGAAAGAAACAATTCACTGTGAAAGTTGGATAGGGCCCAAAAAAAGGCCAGAAAGTGTACATCTAAACAATAGCTGCATCCTCACAAACAATTGCAGCCCATAAACGATCCAAGTTAAGCCTTATGGCAATTTAGAGGTAGAACGGGCTATTGGTGTTCAAGACAAACGAAAAAAAAAAGTCCTATTGAATTTCCTCAGAAGTTGGGACCGGAACTGAACTCTTTTATTTTCTTCTTTCATTTTTTTTAACCCCGCTTTTTTCTTTTATTATCTTTCCTCCTCTCCAGAAAGCATTTTTTTTTTTTTGACAGTCAGTAGAAAAATTCCTTTCTGGGCAAGAATGTCAATCACAAAGATATTAGTGGGACAAAAGTCACGAGAAAGTGTTCTTGTATATGGATAAAGTGTTCCTAGTAGGTCTTCTTATAATTCAAAGAGGCAGCTTAAAGCTCCAGCATCTCGATTTTTTCACGATCCGATCACACATTATAATCTTTTTGTTTTAAGATGTACACAAATAAAAAAACAAGTGAATTGGAGTTTGTTTACTCATTAATCTAATCGATCCATTTTGTTCTACTGTTAGAAAACCCTTAATGTTTGAACCCATATATATATATATATATATATATATATATATATATATAGAGAGAGAGAGAGAGAGAGAGAGAGAGAGAGAGAGAGAGAGAGAGAGACTTGTATCATTTCGGAAGGATTCGAGGCCGAATCTTTCTCACTCAAATACAACCCTACGACATCCGAATGCAAGATCCATCCGTTAAAGTTGATCTATGTTATTTCAAGTAACTAAAAATCAAAATTATATATTTTGAATACTTTTGCCCATCCATCAAGTTAGCTCAAATTGATGGCCGAAATAGTGAGTTGGTCAGTTTAATGGTGTAGAATATTTGAAATCTAACAAAAATTGGTGAGTGAGAGTTTTTAAGTGTTTACGGTATGATGAAATGGTCGGATCGAGAATTTGTATGTTTAAAGACATGGATCTAAGTAATATGCTATTTTCGTAGTCATCAAAAAAAAAAAGGAAGGACTAGCCGCAGGCAAATATGACCGATCATGCGTCACCAAGCCTATCAGCTGTTGTATCAAAAGTGAATCTGACAACCAACAACAAAGATTGGTGGGTAGACACAGGGGCTACCCGGCACATCTGCGCCGAGAAAATACTATTCACTTAATATAAAAAACTAGAGTATGATAAGCAACTATTTATGGGCAACTCAGCCGTCTTCAAGGTTGAGGGAAAGGGTAAGGTCATACTGAAGTGGACATTTGGGAAGGAACTCACTCTGAACGATGTGATGCATGTTTTTGATATCCGCAAAAACCTGATCTGCAGATCAATCGTTAGTAAGAAAGGCTTTGAATGATTTTTGAATCTGACAAATTTGTACTTACTAAGGGTTAGGTGTATGTGGGCAATGGTTATTTTGTTGATGACCTTTTTAAGGCCAATATTGTTGTTATGGACAAAACGTCCGTGTATCTGTACCCAAAACTCATAAATATAGAAAAATCTTTTGTTTATTTGTTTCAATCTTCTATAATATGGCATGCTAGATTAGAGCATGTAAATTTCTGGTACACAAATCAGAAATACCCGATATTTATGTAAACATGGTTATTGAATCCAAAAATATATTCTTTGAAGATATCTTTTTCATATAAATGGAAAGAAGACAAGACTTCAGAGAAAAGAACGCATGAAACAGCGTTCAGGGACGAAGTACCCAGTGAACCAACAGTTAATGCGTAAGTTAAACTAAAAAGAAGTCAGAGATCAAGAATTTTAAAATTCTTTGGCCCAGACTTCCTAGCATATGCGCTTGAAAGCGAGTCTCAAACATTTAGGGAGGCCATGTCTTCCCCAGAAGTACAAATATAAAAAGAAACTATAAATAGTGAAATATAATCCATTCTAAGTAACCATACTTAGGAATTGACAAACTTGCCTTCTTGTTGTAAATCAATCGGGAGTAAGTGAATTTTCAAAAGAAAATTAAAACTCGAAGGAACTATCGATAACTACAAGACTAGATTAGTAGCCAAGGGTTATCAACAAAAAGAAAGACTTGACTACTTTGATACTTATTTGCCACTGAAAAGAATAATATCCATTCGAATGTTAATTGCGATTGCAGTATTGCACAACTTACATATCCATCAAATGGATGTCAAGATTATATTCCTAAATGACGAATTAAATGAAGAAATATATATGGAATAACTTGAAAGATTTATATCAAGGGTTAAGAACACAAAGTCTGTAAACTTGTCAAATCTTTATACAATCTAAAACAGAATCCTAAATAATGGCATGAAAAATTTGATAGTGCCGTGATCAAAGATGGATTCACTATCAATGAATGTAATAAGTGTGTTTACACTAAAATAATTGAAAAATACATGTATCATTGTTTGTCTTTATGTAGACAATATGTTGATACTTGGGACTAATATTGCGGTTATTAAGTCTACAAAAAGGATGTTATCCAGTAATTTTGACATGAAAGATTTGGGAGTTGCTGATATAATTTTAGGAATTAAAATCACTATAAAACCAAATAGAATTAGTATATCTCAATCTCATTACGTAGAAAAATTTTATTTAGAAAGGTTCAAGGAATATGAGATAAAAGAGAATGCAAATCATTTTCTCCCACACATCCACCTTCTCAAGAAAACAGGAACTGAAAAATATCAGTTCGAGTATTCATAAATCATCAAAAGTATAATATATTTAATGAATTGTACTAGACCCGATATTGCTTACACTGTAAGCAAATTGAGCACATACACCATTAATCCTAGTGATGATCATGTTGGCTCAAAGGCCCATCACTCTAGTTTTGATGATAATTAACTCATGTAGTTATAGTACTAATGATCTTGTGTTTATTTAGTCTCAGATATTTGATCAAGATCTTAGTAAGTGTTTAGCTTCAACAAATTATTCGAAGTCAAGTTTTGGAGTTAGCACATGTTAATTCAAGAGCTCGCGCATCAAGTTCACATCAAGTATTCAAGAGGAGTCTAACTCATTGGATTAAAGTTTGGAGCAAGTCAAGAAGGAGAAGAAAACCTTCAAGAGAAGATTTCCAAGAAGACTTGTGTCGGGTTTTGTAATTGTCAAGATTTGTTTTTAGATAAAATATAAAGAATATATTAGTTGGTAGATTGCTCAAGTTCATATACACTCACACACAAGATTTAGATGTGTTTTCATCAAAGAGTTTTCATTTTAAAAAATACCGGTTTGGTTTTTAAGATTAAAAATTACATGTGTTTTATCAAAATTTATTTTAGAGCTTAATATAAAAAACATACATATGTCATCATATATGTGTAGTGGATCATATCCATACACACTAAGCTTCAAAATTGCTTAAAATATCTTGTTTTTATATTTGGAGAAGTTTTGGAAAATATTTTTTTTTGAAAAATACAGATTTTTGTTTAAGGCAAAACTTTCATATTATAAAAATAGTTCTAAATGTTTGTAACATGTTTTAATTTTTACTCAAACATGTTTATATATTAAAGTATATCAATGAACTTATTTCTGTAGAATTTATGAGAATTTATTGAAGGTAAAAAGATCATGTTTTGAATCCCTAAAAATAGTTGGACTGGCCTTCTGCCGGTCGACCGGCCGGTCAACCGAGCAAGAAGTCGGTCGACTGGGCGCTCGACCGATGTACACAAACGTGCACAGCCAAGGGTCGGTCGACCGCACGGTCGACCGCCAGAGAGCCTCTGCTCTCTGGAAATGGCCAGGTCGACCGGGCGGTCGACCGCTGGGTCATTTGCCAATTTACGGTCGACCAGCTGGTCGACCGCTGGTACAACGGTCAGAAATCTGACCGCTGGTCGGTCGACCGGGCGGTCGACCGACAGCAAACCAATCTGCTGAGTTGGCCTCCAACAGTCATATTTTTAGAATCTATAAAAGGGGCTTCCCTTGAACTGTTTTCTACAAGATTTGAAGAGAGTTTTGGCTTAGTTTTTCCTTCCTATCTCAGTGGTTTTCTCTACATGTTTTAGAGCCAATATTTTCAAATCAAAAGGAGAGTTTATCAAGAGTTTTCAAAAGTGATTTCTTGAGTTTTTCACCACCAAATCAGTCCTTGTTTTTCTCACACATACTTGAGCTTTCCATTGTAATATCTATCCTATAGGAGAGTTGTTGTGAGAGTGTTTTTAGGTGATCAAAGTGTTCAGATCACTAAGTGTTCATTCTTGTATTTGAGGAGGCAGATTTGTGGGTTTGCGTTGTTTCGAGTTCTAGTGAGAGCTCGGTGTAGAGGTGTGGTCTCAGCAAACTAGTGTGCTTGTGGTGTGTAGTTCTTGCAGGAATAAGAGAGGGACTAGTGAGTCCAAGGAGTTCTAGTGTGAACTCGTTATAGGTGTTGCGGTACTGAGTGATCCGGTGGGATCGTTTATAGTGAAAATCCTTCATAGTGTTAAAGGCGGGGACGTAGAGTAAGGATGCTCGAACCTCGAAACAAATCTCCCATGTTTGCGATTGCTCTCTCTATCTCTCGCATGTGTTTATATCTTGCATGCTTATATTGCTTTCATCTTTATATGCTTGATATATTCTTGTGCTTAGATTGTTATATGCTTGGAGATTGTTTGCTCACACTTGTATTCAACCAAGAGAGCCATAGCAGCACCTCAACTCTTATCTAGAGAAATCTTGAGGAGATAGTCCAGAGGCCTTCACCGGAATTCGGCTACACTCTTGTGTTATACTTGGTGTGTCTAACTTAATAGTTTTTAGTTTGCATAAATAGTTTTTATTCCGCATTAATTCATCATTAGATTAGCTAGTCACCTATTCACCCCCCTTTAGGTAATTTCAGATCATTGGACTGTCCTACTACGAGTAGTAGCCTACATATCTAATACAAAGAAATATGCCTTGAGATATGAAAAATATCCATCTGTACTTGAAGGGTACAGTGATGCAAATTGGATTGCCGATTCTTAGGAATCAAAATCAACTAGCGGGTACAACTTTACTCTCAGAGGCGTGGCGGTATCTTGAAAATCTTTCAAACAAACTTGCATAGCCCGTTCCACAATGGAATTAGAATTTATAGCTTCGATAAGGCAGGAGAAGAAGCAGAAAAATCACTGTGGCCTAAATCAGTGCCCGTCATATGCATTTACTGTGATAATCAAGAAGAGATATCTAGGGTACAAAACTTTGTATATAATGGTAAATCTAAACATCTAAACACATTTGTCGTAGACATAACACTGTTAGGCAGTTGCTTTCAAATGAAGTTATCTCTATTGATTTGTTATTGTCAAAGGATAACATTGCATATCTATTTACTAAAGATTTGAGTGGAGAGCTATAAACTGCGTATAGAGAAGAATGGCGCTAAAAGCCTAACCATACCGAGTCATCTTAATGAATTACTTAGTGACTGGAGATCCCACAGACTAAGTTCAAGAAGAAAAACTAGTTATGATTGACTCTGCAAATAAGCACTTAGGAACTTGACTTCAAGTCATTCTTATGGTGCACCCAAGTGCTTTCTACAATTGGATTTAAGATAAGCTTAATGCTTTTAATAATGCCTATATTTTGTTACCAAAATAAGTGAGGTATAGTAGACTACTCTTAATAGGACGATCATCTATGTGAGTGTAGAGTTGGGTCAGCTCTTGGGAGTTTCTATAGAGGCTATTATTTTCTAAACACACTCTCTAAAACCAAGAATGTTCATGGCCGAAATGAACACAACCGAGAATCAAAGTTGATTTTGAAAAGTTATTATGTGAGACCCGTTGACTTGGCTTACATAAATAGCCGACAGTTCAAGACCTAATTCATTGATTGGCTAGTAACTCTGATAAGGCTTTCGCTATAAAAGATTCAAGACCTATTTCATCTATCCTAATGCAGTTTCTTTCCTAAAGTACCTTTCACATTAGAGTCAGTCTCATATTGTGTTTATTTCTTGAATTTTCATTCATTGTGGGAGATTGTTGGGAAACGAGGAATTTTAAGTGAATCTTTGAACTAAATTCAGGCGTGATCCCTTACTAGAATCATACAAATAATGGTTAGAGTGTGTTCTCCTTTCATTGGGAATAAATATGGTATAATCACATGTTAAATTTTGTTTCCGAATGAATGAGAATTTCAAGTTAGAAGTTGGCCTAAGTCAATAGCTAAAGGGAACCAAAAGAAGTAGAATCTCTTTATTCCCACATTAGATATGTTGGCCCAAAGGCCTTCCACTCTAGTTTTGATGATGATTAACTCATGTAGTTATGTGTACTAATAATCTTGTGAGTTTAGTTTCAGATCATTAATCAAGTTATTAGTTGGTGAAAGCCTCCATACATCTTTCACATGTTGATTCAAGAGCCCGAGCGTCAAAGAATCACATATAGCACTTGCTCGATGGATCAAGGAGTTTTGGATCGAGTCGGCTTGGAGATTGCGCTCTACAAGAAGACATCGGTACCATAGTTTAGTTTTGTGTTTAGATCCAAATTGTAAAGATTAGAATAGTATGATAATGCTCAAGTTCACAACACACACGTTTCATGTTTTGAATATTGGTTTTTGGTTTTTCGGTTTTAGGTTTAACCGATCTTGGTTTCCATGAATAGATAGATCAAAACAAGTTTACATGGTTTAATGTATATATGATTTGTTCTATATACATGCATGCTTTTATTTCCTAGACAAACTTAGCTTTGACTTACTTATTCATGTGTTATATGTTTTGGTATTTTTGACAAAACATATTTTGGAATTAATGACAAAAACTATGATATAAATTTTTTTCATGTATATTGGATTTCTATCCATATACATCATGCTTCAAAGTGTTTAGATATCATGTTTTTGTATTTGGAAGAGTTTTGGACAAAACGTTTTCTATCCAAAATCCAAGTTTTAGAAAATACAGTTTTTGGTTTTTGGTAAAATTGATAAGACACAAAATAGTTCATATTGATTGATATTTGAGCTAAACGTTTTACCACATGTTTATATATCAATGCAAAATGAAAAAACTATTTTTGGTGATTTTTAGAAATGATAAAAAATTTTTAAAAATGTTTTTAACCCAGTTTTCTGTTCCAGGCTTCAACCAAGTCGACTAGTAGCCTGACTAGTCGACTAGGGCTGAGGTCGGTCGACCGGGACGGTCGACCGACGTGCACAATTCTGTGCACGTTTGGAGCCTCTAGGACGGTCGACCAGACCGGTCGACCGGACTGAGAGCAGAGCTCTCTGTTTGTTTCGGTCGACCGGGGCGGTCGACCGGTAGCTGCCAATGGGCAAAAATTGACCGTTGGGCGGTCGACCGGACCGGTCGACCGGCAGGGTTATTTTGACAAAAACTGCTGCCAACGGCTAGTTTTCAGATTTGCCTATAAATACCCCATTTGCAAGAGTTTTTCTCTAAGATTTTTTGTGCGAATTTTTCCTTACTCTCTGGTGTTTTCACAGCAATTAAAAGAGGTTTTTGAATTCAAATTGAACAATCTTTTTGGTGTTTTTATTAGGGTTTGAAAAACCAAAGAAAAGGGATTTTTGAGAATAGTTTTGTTTGAATTTCCCTATCTTCATTTTCTATCATTTCCCAAAGATTTTCTTTGAGTTGCTGGTTTCAAATCCCTTGGTTTCTCCACACTTGAGCAAAAATCTACTATCTTCTCTATAGGGTCTTTGTGTGTGGGAAAAGAGATTGTTTGTGGTTATTGTTGAACCACCAAGTTGTAAACCCTCTATACTTTGCTTTGTGCTTTTCCCTCTTGGGTTGAGGAGGTTGTTTGTGCAAGTGGTTTGTATCCCTCAAGTTGTGAGGTGATCCTTACTTGGCTTTGTGCTAATCCCTCGGGTTGTGAGGTGATTGTTTGTAGGCTTGGAGTTGTGCCTCAAGGAGGAGGTTGTGTTTGTAAGGAGTGGAGTTGGGTACTCCTTGTATTGTGATTGCCCCAAATCCTCGGTGGAGGTTCCCTTTGTGGGAGTCTTTTGTGGACAAGCTAGTGGACTTAAAATCCTTCTGGGTGAAGGCGGGGATGTAGAGCTGGGTGCTCGAACCTCGAAATAAATCTTGGTGTTTGCGCTTGTTCATTGACTCTTACTCTCACTCTCTTTACTTTGTGCCTTGCATCTATTCATATTGCTCATACATACTTATATGCTTGGCTTGGTTGTGTGCATCTCTTATTGAAATTGCAAATTAGTTTTTAATTCCGCATTGAGTTGACTAGATTAGCATAATCATCTATTCACCCCCCCCTCTAGGTGATATTTTAATTGGTATCAGAGCTAGCGCTCCTGATATTTAGGTTTAACCACCTAGGAGTGAGATATTGGTTTGCTAATCTTCATTTGCATTGTTCATTTGCACTCATTTAGTTTGCACTCATGAATAGCCCTCCTATGTTTGACCATATTAGACTTGATGCTTGGAAGGCCAATATGAGTAGCCATTTGAAAAGACTAGGACATCTAGTTTATCAAGCCTCCACCATGGAATCATTCCCCAATAGTAGCAAGCATAAGAAGGCAAATGCATTAGCACTTAGAACACTTAGAGCATCTCTAGGTGAACATCTTTTACCGGTGTTTAATCATTATGACTCGGCTTTTGCAGTTTGGAGCTTATTGACGTCTCCCGAGCTTCCAAGGATTATCAACAAGATGAGGAGATCTAAGAGAGAAAAGTCCGAAGAGAATTGCTTCATGGTCCAAGGAAAAAACTCCCTTGAGGTACAATCGGACACTCAATTAGATGATAGCTCTAGTTCCTATTGCCATGGTTGTTTTGAAGTTCAAACTTTAAATTTGGAACTTGCTCAAAAGCTTGAAAATTTATTGAAAAAACACAATCTTTTGAAAGAGGACAACCTTATTTTGAAAAATGAATTAAAAGATTTATGTTCTAATTTTAAATTGGTTTTGCAAGAAAAGGAAGAGATCACTAGTGAACGTGACTCACTAAGATCTCAACTAGACCTTGCCCTTGATGAGATTGAGATTTTGAAAAACAAAAATGATTATGATGATGTTGTGAAGCACAATGAGATTTTGTCTTCAAAATTGGATTTTACTTTTAAAGATAACCTTTCTTTGAAAAATAAAATTGATTCAATTACAAAAGAATTGGATTTGGTTTTGAAGAAAAATAAATCTTTGAAAATTGAAATTGATTCTCATGTGTGCCATACTAGTATAGCCTCTTCTTATAGCACACCTATTGCATGCTCCACTTTGTCTTCCACTATTGAAAATGATATAAATATTTTAAAGAAAAGTGTTGAATGTTTGGGCTCCACTTTGAGCCAATGCACATTGAATCATACACATTTGAAAACCTTGATTCGCAAGAAACAAGGTCCATCTTTGCATGCTCACCCTTCACGGCATACACATGCTTTCCACGGTCACCACCATCGCACGTATGCTCATGTGTACACATGTACACATTGTGGCCGAAAAGGCCATCTTGCTAGATTTTGTTATGATCGTATCTATCATGAAAATTTAGCAACTAATCTTGTTTGGGTTAGAAAGGATACTAACCCCCGTGGACCCACAAAGAAATGGGTACCAAAGACCACCTCTATACTTTTTGATGTAGGTGGGAGCTCTCGCAAAACGTGAGAGTGTTGGTGCCTTGGAGTGGATGCGTTCCGTGCCTAAAGAGAACCATTTGGATGCTTCACTCTCAAGGAGATTTGGTGGGAGGACCACCATGTTTTGGAGAATTAGAGATGCACCTTCATCGGTTTTGGTATCATTCTCTAACTCCCATTTTTATTTGCATGCTTTTCATGTTCATCTATTTATAGCATGCCATGGTTTATTGTTCATTATGCTTATGCCATACTTATTAGAATAGTGCTATACATGTTTAGTTACTTGAGCACCCATGTTTTATATGAATCTATATTTAGTGTTCTCACCTTGTTTAAACTAACATGTATGCCCTAGATCTAATGCACATGCATATGCAGTATGAACATTTGGATGTTCATGATTCATGTTTTATTGTTTCATGATTAGTATGATGTTTGTCATATTTATTAGACTTATGCTTTACATGATTAGTTATTGAGACACCCATGTTTAGTATAGACCCATATTTTGTGTTCTCTTTATATTTTAGCTATCATGTTAATCATAAGATCTTATGCACATGTCTTTGTCATGGTAATCATATAGTTGACTATAATTTGTTTTAATGATTCATGTTTTGATAAATAACTTGTGTTGTATGATTTCTAATTTTGCCACATGTTTTAATGTTTCATGATCATTTTTATGTCTTTCATGTTGACTTATATCCCGTTTTATGCTTAATAATTTGATTACTTGTTTAGGTGTTAGTTTTCATTAAGACTAGAATTTATACTTGCACATGTGGTGGGACACAAATAAATCTTTATATATGTTTGTGCTTGGATGCTAATTTGTACCCATTAAATGTGTTAGTATAGCCTAGTTTTGATGATTCATGCATTTTAAATTTGTATTCCTATTTTTGGATTTGTTTTATGTGTATGAGTTTTCATTTCATGTATATGTTTATTTTGCCAAACCTTAAGATATACATGTATACCCCTTGAGTCATTTGCTTTTCATGCAAATCTATATATATGGACCCAATTGTGTTTAGGGATATGTATGTATACTTATTGTGTTGACAATTCATACATATACCTTGAAATGAAATTAGCTTTGGTGAAAATTTAGTTTTTCTTGATTTCGTGTTTATTTGCTTAACTTCATGTATATGTCCATCTTGTCCAAACTATCATTTATACATGTACATCCTTGAGCCACGTGCCTTCATGCATATACTTTTGTGGACTCATTATGTTTAGGATATGTATGTATACTTTAGTTTGTACATGACATACATATGCCTTGAAGTTTAAATCGTTTGGATGAACTTCATGTTTACTAAGTGATTTCACATTTATAATGAATCTCTTGTTTTTAAGATGATTTCAATTGGTGATTTCACATCTTAGATGAATTTCATGTTTTCAAGAAATTTCATATGAGCTTAATTGAATATTTTCATGATTGATATGCGTCACATTACACTTGTACACTCACTTTATTAGTTTACTCATGATTTGTTCTCATGAGAATTTGAATGAGCTTTATGGACTTTGAGTGTTTAGTGATCATGTGATTTACATGTGTTTCATGAAAAACAAGTTTGTTTTATTCCTTACTTGAAGGATTTCGTACTAGTTCTAAAAAGTTTTTCCTATAACTAGTTCGTATTCTTCACTATGGTAGAGATTTTCAAACAAAGCTTATTTTCAAACCTATTTTTGATAACCCCTACCTTCCATGGGAGGATGGATGGGAGATCATGTTCTTGTATGCTTTAACATGAGAATCATTTAAAACTTGAACCATGATTGGGAGGTAGTTATATGAGATATACACTTGATCTCATTGTTATTTCAATTGGTATCATTGAATTCTTTCAATTGGTATCGATCTTGACATTTCTTGTATACTCATATGTGTTTGTATGTATGTATGCTTCATCCAAGAATATCAATTCCTATTGGTATCTATTTTTCATACATATATATGTTTTATTTGTGCTTATTATATCCTTATATCTTTAAGCACAAAATCTTGTTTATGCTAGTGCTTGAGTTTCAATTTTGTTTTAATTGATTATTTTTAAATTGGTATCAAGCCTACACATCATTTTAGTTTGTATTTCATAAAGGGGGAGAAAATTTGATTTTGTCTTTCAATTGATGATTTCTCAATTGGTATTTGATTCCCACTCCCTTACTTTATGATTGAAAATTTCAAATTGGTATCATATGTTTAAAATGAAAATTATTTACAATTGGTATCAAAATATGTGTGTTTAGACATTCAAGATTATTAAGTTTATTTTCAATTGGTATCAAGATTTTCATATGTTTTTGCTTAAAATTGGTATCAATTTTTTTTGTTTATTTCCTTTCTATTGGTATCAAGATGCTATTCTTTGATATATTTTCAATTGGTACCTCTAATTGACTTTGTTTTTGTTTTAAACAAAAAGGAAAATCTTATTTTTATTGATTCATTGTTTTGAATAAAAAGGGGGAGAAATATTTATTGATTTTTCAATTGATTGGCTTTGCTTTTACCCTTTATTAAAAAGCGAGAAGATTTTGTTTTGTTTTGGTTTTTACCCCTTTGTTGATGATTGACAAAAAGGGGGAGAAGAATTTGGGTTTATATATGCATGTTTTTGTTTTGCATATATTAAGTTTAATTTAGTTTAATTTTAATTGGTTTCTAAAGCATGTTTTGTGATTGGATGTTTTGTAATTGGTATCTAGAGTGCAATTGGTATCTAGAGCATGTTTTGTTTTAAATATTTCATTGGAATTGGTATCTAGAGCATGTTTTGTAATTAAACATTCCATTAGTATCTAGAACCATTTATTGTTTATGCATAGGTATGCATGTTTCATGTTTCATGTTTAAGAGCCTTCATTGCACATTCATTATGTTTATTTTGTTATGCATAAGTTAAGGGGGAGCTTCTTTGAAGCTTAACTTTAATCCATGCATATATAACTCCATGAGTTTTGTCATCATCACAAAGGGGGAGATTGTTGGCCCAAAGGCCTTCCACTCTAGTTTTGATGATGATTAACTCATGTAGTTATGTGTACTAATAATCTTGTGAGTTTAGTTTCAGATCATTAATCAAGTTATTAGTTGGTGAAAGCCTCCACACATCTTTCACATGTTGATTCAAGAGCCCGAGCGTCAAAGAATCACATATAGCACTTGCTCGATGGATCAAGGAGTTTTGGATCGAGTCGGCTTGGAGATTGCGCTCTACAAGAAGACATCGGTACCATAGTTTAGTTTTGTGTTTAGATCCAAATTGTAAAGATTAGAATAGTATGATAATGCTCAAGTTCACAACACATACGTTTCATGTTTTGAATATTGGTTTTTGGTTTTTCGTTTTAGGTTTAATCGATCTTGGTTTCCATGAATAGATAGATCAAAACAAGTTTACATGGTTTAATGTATATATGATTTGTTCTATATACATGCATGCTTTTATTTCTTAGACAAACTTAGTTTTGACTTACTTATTCATGTGTTATATGTTTTGGTATTTTTGACAAAACATATTTTGAAATTAATGACAAAAACTATGATATATATTTGTTTCATGTATATTGGATTTCTATCCATATACATCATGCTTCAAAGTGTTTAGATATCATGTTTTTGTATTTGGAAGAGTTTTGGACAAAACGTTTTCTATCCAAAATTCAAGTTTTAGAAAATACAGTTTTTGGTTTTTGGTAAAAATGATAAGACACAAAAATAGTTCATATTGATTGATATTTGAGCTAAACGTTTTACCACATGTTTATATATCAATGCAAAATGATAAAACTATTTTTGGTGATTTTTAGAAATGATAAAAGAATTTTTAAAAATGTTTTTAACCCAGTTTTCTGTTCCAGGCTTCAACCAAGTCGACTAGTAGCCTGACTAGTCGACTAGGGCTGACGGTCGACCGACGTGCACAATTCTGTGCACGTTTGGAGCCTCTAGGACGGTCGACCGGACCGGTCGACCGGACTGAGAGCAGAGCTCTCTGTTTGTTTCGGTCGACCGGGGCGGTCGACCGGTAGCTGCCAACGGGCAAAAATTGACCGTTGGGCGGTCGACCGGACCGGTCGACCGGCAGGGTTATTTTGGCAAAAATTGCTGCCAACGGCTAGTTTCCAGATTTGCCTATAAATACCCCATTTGCAAGAGTTTTTCTCTAAGATTTTTTGTGCGAATTTTTCCTTACTCTCTGGTATTTTCACAGCAATTAAAAGAGGTTTTTGAATTCAAATTGAACAATCTTTTTGGTGTTTTTATTAGGGTTTGAAAAACCAAAGAAAAGGGATTTTTGGGAATAGTTTTGTTTGAATTTCCCTATCTTCATTTTCTATCATTTCCCAAAGATTTTCTTTGAGTTGCTGGTTTCAAATCCCTTGGTTTTCTCCACACTTGAGTAAAAATCTACTATCTTCTCTATAGGGTCTTTGTGTGTGGGAAAGAGATT
Source organism: Agave tequilana (assembly GCA_038442645.1). Lineage (NCBI taxonomy): Eukaryota > Viridiplantae > Streptophyta > Magnoliopsida > Asparagales > Asparagaceae > Agave > Agave tequilana. The sequence goes on along the minus strand of JAVJIF010011820.1, from coordinate 70,378 downwards.
GTTTGTGGTTGTTATTGAACTACCAAGTTGTAAACCCTCTATACTTTGCTTTGTGCTTTTCCCTCTTGGGTTGAGGAGGTTGTTTGTGCAAGTGGTTTGTATCCCTCAAGTTGTGAGGTGATCCTTGCTTGGCTTTGTGCTAATCCCTCGGGTTGTGAGGTGATTGTTTGTAGGCTTGGAGTTGTGCCTCAAGGAGGAGGTTGTGTTTGTAAGGAGTGGAGTTGGGTACTCCTTGTATTGTGATTGCCCCAAATCCTCAGTGGAGGTTCCCTTTGTGGGAGTCCTTTGTGGACAAGCTAGTGGACTTAAAATCCTTCTTGGTGAAGGCGGGGATGTAGAGCTGGGTGCTCGAACCTCGAAACATATCTTGGTGTTTGCGCTTGTTCATTGACTCTTACTCTCACTCTCTTTACTTTGTGTCTTGCATCTATTCATATTGCTCATACATACTTATATGCTTGGCTTGGTTGTGTGCATCTCTTATTGAAATTGCAAATTAGTTTTTAATTCCGCATTGAGTTGACTAGATTAGCATAATCACCTATTCACCCCCCCTCTAGGTGATATTTTAGATATGATGTGAAAAGTTGAATGTTTAAATATTAAAAGATGGAAACTAAGGGCGTGCCCTTTAGGTACTTAGAGTTTTGGCACCCGTTTGGGGAAAATCATGCCCACACACGCGCGCCCCCCGCCCGCCTCGTCCTGCCTCATCCCGGCCCGATGCCTGTCGGGCCACACCTAGTTTCTTTTGGACCGGGTTGTACGGATGAGGATGCGAGAAGCGAAACCCGAAATCAGACTGGGTAGTGCATATGCGGGCACGAAACCCGACCCTATCCGGTGCGGACACGGCCTGTTTCTAGAAACGGCCGGTTATCTCTAATGGAAAGATCATAACCGTTCTGACAAGAATAGTTGTGGCGATTCTGTTTGTCAGAATGGTTATGACGGTTTCAAATCTGGGTCGTATAGATGCGGACACGAAACCCAACCCTACCCAGTACACACCCCGCCTGTTTTTAGAAACGAGCCATTATCTCCAACGGACAGAACAGAACCATTTTGACAAGAATGGTTGTGGCAGTTTTGTATGTCATAACAGTTGCGATGGTTCTGTCCGAACCATCGCAACTACTCCCTCCAACTACAGATCAGGATAAATAGCGCTCCTTTCATACCGCTCCTCTCAACCCATTCCAACACACAAAACCAGAATCAAATCTGAGTAATCTCATATAGAAATTTTGGCTTTCCTTCAATCTCTCTTCTGAATATTCCACTTATAATTAAGACAAATATTCTCTCAGAATTTATCTTCGTTCAAGTTTTTTGTCTACTTTCAATTAGTGAAGGTATTGATTAATTTTTAGTTCGACCGTACGATCTATTTGGTAGTGTTGTCCAAATACTGTGAAGGAGTGTTGTGTCTTGGGAGACTAACGTTCAGCAACCGTTAACACCGTAGCGGGGATGTAATTGTCTTAAGAAGATTCTCTATATGCGTACTTTACTCTATATACTGTGTAATTAGACTAACGTTTCTTTTACAAGGGTTATGCTGAAATATTTATTTTTATAAATATTACTGTTATATATTGAGACTGACTAATACTAATATAATTGGTATTTAACTAAGGGAATTGAAGGGTGATTCTGTAATTAATAAACATTCTATCGAACGAAAAACCTCCCACATGATTTTCACCGACCTGGCCAATTAGACCGATTGATCTTAGTTGTCAGATCTAACAATACTCATAGTTTATTACAATTTAAGATCTTACTTACATCTTTTATTGTTACAGCAACTTGTTTGTTAGAATCTTAACTGCATCCCTTATAGTTACAACTGCTTCTCTAATAGTTGCAACTACTTGATAAGATCAAAACAATATCTCAAACTTACTTTGGATAAGATATGAAGATAATTCTCTATTAATCAAATCTGGATTATAGAGATCTACCTTCTTTCATTCATTGTTGGGCTTTCTTCCTTGAAGTGTGACTTCAATCTGACTTGACCATGAGTGTGAGTTCACAAGCTTTTCTTTAGCTTTTTTATTACATTAAACTATGCTTTCGTTTTGAGTATTACATTTAACATGTATTCTACAAAATTAGCTAAAACCACTTGAATAGCATTATTTTAGACAAAATTAATAAATATGAGTAAGTAAAAATGTATGAAATTTGTGCTCAACAACTTTATAATTATTTATATGTGATTCTTGCATGACCCCTGGTATCACTTGCAACAAAGTTGCAATTGCGATTTATGTTCATATCGGTCATAACTGCCATTGTTGCAATTAGATTTTTTTTCAATTGTATTCATAGTTGCACTTGCTAATTGCAACAAACTAAGTAGTTGCAGTTGACATTTTAGCAATTGCAGTTGTAATTGTAAGCTTAGTTTTTGTGAAACATTATTGCAAAACTGTTGCAATATTGTATCAGAAAAAATAAGTTAACTGACATGACATCTTTATTAGATTATTTAAAATATTCAAATACTACAGTCAAATTGGCTCTAGATTCTACTATTAAAAAAAAAAAAAAATCAGCTGACTAAATTACTATTTCTCATGCTGAAACTTACATAAAGCTCAAACTCCATTTATCGAAATAACCTTGCAATTTCTTCAAGTTGGAAGAGAAAGCTACAAAAACAAGAAAATTATCAACTTTATAATGTTAATTTATCCTTTTACTACACACAATTCACAATTAGAGAGACTCTAGCTCCGAGTTTTGTCATGTTGAGCTTGGAATAATGCACCCTGATATCTTAATTCAAAAGTCTATTGTCCCACTACATTACAAATGTCAAAGACCAGTGAGGACATGAATGATTATTTAAGTCGTACATTTTTATTTCAAGTTTCTTTTCTTTTTATGCTATCATTGTGTCTAATCACGTATGGGTGGACTCTCGTCAGGTGAAAACAGAGTTTTCAAACTAGAGCAGCATGCCAAAGACTGACTCCCAAACCTACGCGTAAAAACTCCGTAATTCGTAAATAACTTACTACCCAGTTATAACTATAGCGTTTGTTTGGACCGTAATTCGTAAAAGACTTACGTAACTCAACTAACACTCACTTGCAACCCAGTTATCACTCACTTACAACCCAGTTACAGTTAATTTTGTGGTCATACAAATTTGTAATATTTTTTATATTAATATTAAAATTTTTTAATATTTAACTTTTTTAATATTTATTTGCAGTATTAAAACTTTTAAAATCACCAAATAGTTAATTTTGTGGTCAACTTTTTCACTTACGACTTATACATTAAGACAACCAAACACCGTAAAGTACAATACACTTTCCCACTTTACAATTTTATATTACCAACCAAACACCGTAAAATTTACATACATGTAACTCATTTACAATTGTAAAAGACTTTACCAATTACAACTACGAATTACGGCCAGTTACGACAACCAAACAGACCCTCAGAGTAAGGGCTTGATCACAGGAAAGGGGAATCCTGAAATCTCATGGGACGAAAGGCTGGCACACACTACACACTTGTGTTATAAAAAGTTCGAGAACAGTGTTCAAATCCTCTCACACAACAAGTTCCCAGCTCTGCATGCTAACTAACGTGACCTTGCCTTTGTGTCAAGACTCGAGATGAGACAGTTGCCGTAGGTGCTCTCACAACCACATGCTTCGCATATCTTTTGCCTCATATTTCATATTTACAACCAACAACCAATTTAGGTGTGTGATCTTTAAGTTAGGTATATGCTTTGTTTGGTCTAGCAGGATAATGATAATAGTTACTATAAGTGAAACAACTCTTCTTTTTTATGCAGTGGCCGAGCCAGATTTCAAAAACGATAGGCACAAAATAACGAATCGAGTGTGTCATTGACTATCGACATTACTTAAAGGAACTAGAGTATTTTTCGGGCGAGAACTGGGGGTACAATTCAAGAGTCAACAACATTTTTTTCGGGTTTCTTTTGAGGGGGTACACGTGCCCCTGGGTTCGCCACTGTTTTTATGTATTATGTATTAATAGATTCTTAGGTTGGATTATTAGAAGATTGAGCTAGACAAAAATTTGTTGGAGCAATTTTGGATGGCATGCAAAATAGAAGCTTAAAGAGACTCCCCCACACCCCCACACCCCAAACCAAAAAAAAAAAGGCTTATATATTTATATGCATAGGTAATAACAAAGTCGAACTTTTTTACTTACCCGAGATTATAACTTTGTAAGTAGATTTTATGCATACACAAACTTTGTTGGATGTGTATTTGATTGTGAAGGGAAAACTTAAGTTTTCCTTAACTTGGCTTTGATTTTTAGTCCCACATTGAATGGGAGATGAAAAGTTGAGTAGTATATATATTAACTCCTCCTAAACCTACTATTATGAATAGTTGGGCCATGTCACACTCTTCACACGCGCATGCACACACCGAACTGAACCGGGCCGAGTTCGGGTGATGCGCGCGCCCCACCCACGACCTGCGAACACGAACACAATTTTACTTCAGGGGGTACCTACATTTTTAATCTTTTTTGGTTTTGTAGTCGGAGCTAACTCTGAACTTATGGGCGAAGTGACTTAACTCAGAGTGACCCCGAGCACTTGGATTTGGAGTGGCCCCTCAGCTCCGTCTCAGAGAGGCATCTCGGAGTATCGAGTGGATGTTCTCAGAGCGGTTGTTGGGTCTTGAAGTCATGTCCGAATCAAGTATTCAAAGTGATTGCTCCATCTCACTCTCTCCAGAAGTACTTCACAGCTAACCAATTAATTAATATTTTGATTTGTAATATTTTCTTGAGCCGATAAAAGTAGATCTGTGAACATGCAAAATTATTACAAATTAGTTGAAATAAATCTGAACGTACGCTTGATTTGTACGGGGCTGTTTGTAATGGATAGAACTTTGTGCCTGTTTAAAGATCGTCTCCCTATTCATTCTCAGATCACTAAAACTGAGATCAACAGTTACATTCTTCTTTCCTCCACTGCATATTTCTTCACCAAATTATTTTATTATTTTTGAGTTATTTATCTAGTTGATCGATTGAAGCTCTTCTTCAAATTTTATTCTATTTTCTGAGTAACAATTCTTTATTTGAGAAAGAGACACTATCTTCCTAAGCCGGTGATTCAGAGGGATTCTTTTATCACTACTGGACAAAACTGAATCAATGTCTAGACAAAAAGATGGGTTTTTAATCTTGTAGAAGAGCGACTACGCGACTGCATTCTCAAGGCTAGATTTTATATATTCTATTTTTATTCTATAATAGCATGCTAGGAAGTTCAATTTAATTTGTCTTTGCAATAGAATTGATTTGCATATTTCTAGATAATAGTACGATTTTCTCAATAGTCTATAGGATCAAAAATATAATTGTTATTTCTTATTATCATGTAATAACTATGTAACGCCCTGATCCCACGGGTACCGAGACGTTAATGCGACGTATATACGTAAGTCAGAAATACCCTCATATATATATACGCTAAGTATCAGTATATGAAAGAATCAGTATACGAAAGAATATGGTGCATTATACATTCCAACATATGAGTACATTACAAAGTTATCATAAGCATCAGTACATGCAAGAAGCAGAGTACGAAAGTATGTTGTGCATTATGCATTCCAACATATGAGTACAATTACAAAGTTATCAAAGATGTGACACAATATTAAAAGAATATTACATAACCGATCGGCGCAAATGCGAGAATACAAAGAGATATAAGTATGAATAGTACAAAAGATGCTCACAAGTTACAAAAAAAACTCGAGAGACGAGCAAGGAGATCTAGAAGAAAAGGGCTTTGGACGGTCTGCCGATGATCCACGCTTCCGCTGCGCCACTCTGATCAGCAACTGGGAGACTCCACAAGCTCCAAGCTCCGAGATCCGGACATGCAGATTCAGGTGAGTCAAAAACTTCCCAATGAGTGGTGTGGTAAATGCCAAGTGGCGTGTAAGGACAAGCACACGTGTATCGACCTGCGGACACGAACGCAATTCTACTCAGGGGGTCTGTGACCTTCTACATTTTTAATCTTTTTTGGTTTTGTAGTCGGAGCTAACTCTGAACTTATCGGCAAAGTGACCCATCTCAGAGTGACCTCGAGCACTTGGATTCGGAGTGGCCCCTCGGCTCCGTCTCAGAGAGGCATCTCGGAGTACTGAGTGGATGTTCTCAGAGTGGTTGTTGGGTCTCGAAGTCATATCTGAATCAAGTATTCAAAGAGATTGCTCCGTCTTACTCTCTCCAGAAGTACTTCACAGCTAACCAATTAATTAATATTTTGATTTGTAATATTTTCTTGAGCCGATAAAAGTAGATCTGCGAACGTGCAAAATTATTACAAATTAGTTGAATCAAATCTGAACGTGCGCTTCATTTGTACGGGGCTGTTTGTAATGGATAGAACTTTGTGTCTTTTTAAAGATCCTCTCCCTGTTCATTCTCAGATCACTGAAACTGAGATCGAAAGCTACATTGTTCTTTCTTTCACTGTCATATTTCTTCACCAAATTATTTTATTATTTTCGAGTTATTTATCTAGTTGATCGATTGAAGCTCTTCTTCAAATTTTATTTTATTTTCTAAGCAACAATTGTCTATCTGAGAGACCCTGCCTTCCGAAGCTGGTGATTCAGAGGGATTCTTTTATCGCTACTAGACAAAGCTGATTTAACATCTGGACAAAAAGATGGGTTTTTGATCTTTTAGAAAAGCGACTACGCGACTGCATTCTCAAGGCCAGATTTTATATATTCTATTTTAGTTCTATAGTAGCATGCTAGGAAGTTCAATTTAATTTGTCTTTGCAATAAAATTGATTTGCATATTTCTAGAAAATAGTACGATTTTATCAACAATCTAAAAGATCAAAAATATAATTCTTATTTCTTATTATCATGTAATAACTGTGTAACGCCCTGATCCCACGGGTACCGAGACATTACTACGACGTATATACATGGGTCAGAAATACCCTCATATATATACGCTAAGCATCAGTACATGGAAAAATCAGAGTACGAAAATACGTAGTGCATTATACATTCTAACATATGAGTACAATTACAAAGTTATCATAAGCATCAGTACATGCAAGAAGCAGCGTACGAAAGTATGTTGTGCATTATACATTCCAACATATGAGTACAATTATAAAGTTATCACAGGATGTGACACAATATTATAAGAATATTACATAACCGATCGACACAAATGCGAAAATACAAAGAGATATAAATATGAACAGTACAAAAGATACTCACAAGTTATAAAAAAATGGAGAGACGAGCAATGAGGTCGGGAAGAAAAGGGCTTTGGACGGTCTGCCGATGATCCCCACTTCCGCTGTGCCACTCTGATCAGCAACCGGGAGACTCCACAAGCTCCAAGTTTCAGGATCTGGACATACGATCCAAGTGAGTCAAAAACTTCCGAATGAGTGGTGTGATGAATGCTAAGTGGCGTGCAAGGACAAGCACACGTGTATGGATAAATCCGAATCAAAAGCATGCGTTGAAAACCGTGTCATGAGCATACACACTCGAATACTAATAAGACATCAATGATGAAATGTACAGATGTGACAAAACCAGTTGTATAGTAGATAGATTCATAAGATTGATACCTCGAGGGAATAATCCAAAAAAGGAAACCCTTATCAATATACAATATACCTTACGTCTCCATCGACTGAGTGCGCACAACCCGAGTTATCCACAATAACAGTTGAAGAGAACAATATGAATCATCAGGAAGTAGTGATTATACGGTAACTAAAGTGTTGGCCCAAAGGCCCATCACTCTAGTTTTGATGATGATCAACTCATGTAGTTATAGTACTAATGATCTTATGTTTATTTAGTCTCAGATTTGTGATCAAGGTCTTAGTAGGTGTGTAGCTTCAACAAAGGACTTAAAGTCAAGTTTTGGAGTTAACACGCTTTGATTCAAGAGCCTATGCATCAAGACCACATCAAGTACTCAAGAGGAGTCTACCTCTTTGGATCAAGTTTGAAACAAGTCAAAAAGGTGAGAAGACTTCAAGATCAAGACTTATGTCTAGGTTTGTTTTTGTTAAGATTTTGTTTTTAGATAAAATATAAAGGATAGTATAGTTGGTGGATTGCTCAAGTATATCATATACACACACTCTTGATTTAGTTGTGTTTTCATAAAAGAATTTTCTTTTTGAAAAATACCGTTTTGATTTTTGGAATTCAAAGTATACATGTCTTTAACCAAAACCATGTTTAGTGCTTATTGTCAAAAACATAGATATTTCACCATGTATGTGTATTGGATCAATCCATACACTCTATGCTTTCAAAGTGTTTAAAATATCTTATTTTTGTATTTGGAGAAGTTTTGGAAAAATAAGTTTTGGAAAAACCAATTTGAAAAAAATACCATTTTTGTTTTTAGCCAAAATTTCTAAGTTATAAAAATAGTTCAAAATGTTTGTAACATATTTTGATTTTACTCAAACATGTTTGTATATCAAAGTATAATACTAAAACCATTTTTGTGGATTTTTAGAGATTTTATGGGATTTATTTGGTAATTAAAAATCCTAGTTTTCTAATCCCTAATTTTGCCTGCCAGGCTTTGGCGGTCGACCGACCGGTCGACCAGACCAGGAGCCGGTCGACAGGAGCGGTCGACCGGATATGCACAAAACGTGCACATGGCCATATCAGTTGGCCGGTCGACCGAGCAGTCGACCGACTGAAGGCAACCCACTCTCGGGTTGCCTCGGTCGACCGGGCGGTCGACCGGAAGGCTCAACGGTTAAATTTTTGACCGTTGGCCGGTCGATCGGAAGGTCAAAATTAACCTTTCTGCCAGCCAACGGGCAGATTTTTTTGGGCCTATATAAACCCCATTTGAGAGCTGTTTTATATAAGATTTGAGGAGAGTTTTAAACCTAGTTTTTCTCATCTATTTCAGAGTTTTCTCCACTTGTTTGAGAGCAAATATTTCCAATCAAAAGGGAAGTTTATCAATAGTTTTTTCAAAGTGATTTCTTGTGTTTTTCTCCACACATTCAATCCTAATTTTCTCACACAACACTTGAGCTATCCATTACTATATCTACCTATAGGGATCTTCGTTGTGAGAGGATTTTAGGTGATCAAAGTGTTGTGATCACCAAAGTTCTACTTGTACTTTGAGGAGGCGGACTTGCGGGTTCGCGGTGTTTCGAGTTCGTGTGTGAACTCTTTGTTTAAGGTGCGGCCTCAGCGAGCTAGTAGGCTTGCGGTGTGTTCTTGCGGGAACGAGTGAAGGGACTAAAGAGTCTAAGGAGTTCAAGTGTGAACTCGCCTTGTAGATGTTGCGGCACTGAGTGATCCGGTGGGATTGGTTTATAGTGAAAATCCTTCAAGTGTTGAAGGCGGGGACGTAGAGCAAGTGTGCTCAAACCTTGAAACAAATATCCCGTGTTTGCGATTGCTCTCTCTATCGCTTACTTGTCTTTATATCTTGCATGCTAATATTGTCTTCATCTTTTTATGCTTGATATATTGTGTGCTTAATTGTTATATGCTTGGGGATTGTTTGCTAACACTTGTATTCAACCAAGAGAGCCAACGCGGTACCTCAACTCTTATTTAGAGGAATCTTGAGGAGTTAGTTCAGAGCCCTTCACGGGGAATCCGGCTACACTCTTGTATTATACGTGGTGTTTGTTTTAAGAAGTTTGAGTTTGCATTAAATAAGTTTTAATTCTGCATTAATTGACCTTTAGATTAGCTCATCACCTATTCACCCCCCTTTAGGTGATTTACAATTGGTATCAGAGCCAAGTGCTCTTGATTTGGGTCTTACAACTTAGAGTTAAAGATCCTCATTTATAGCTAATCACAACATTTGTTTATACATGCCATGGATTTCATGTCACCTCCCACCTTTGACATTCTTAACATTCGAACTTAGAAGGTTAAGATGTCTTTGTACCTCAAAGCCTTAAGGATTCATGTTTATTTTGTCACTATTAAAGATTCCTATTGTTTAAATGGCAAAAATATTGAGGTTAATGCAAAAGCCCTAATGCTTTAAGATCTACCATAATTGATGATTATTTATTTAGGGTTGCTAATCTTGATTCGGCTTTCGTAATATGGAACTCTTTGATCTCCCTTGGCGAAAAAGAGCAATATTATGCGGGGAGCGATTCGGATGTTGGAAGTGACGCTTCCAACGTTTGCTACATAGTCCAAGGGGATAACCCCCTTGAGGAAAATACCGAATCCGAGGTAGATGAGGATGTTGATATGCCTTATAATGAACTAGCATCATTTTATCAACAACTCTTAGAAAAATATGAATTGCTTAAGAAAGATAATAAGAAAATGAAAAAGAAATTTGATTGCATGTTAAAAGAAAATGTTTCTTTTAAAAATAAAGTTGCATGCATTGAAAAAGAAAATGAAATTTTGAAAAATGAAAATGTTTCTTTGCTTTCTAAACTGAATGATCTTTGTGAAGGAAAAGCTCTTTGAAAAATAAAATTGTTTTGGTGGAAAAACAAAAGGAAGTTGCTTTAAATGAAAATAACTCTTTAAAAGGAAAATTGTTGAAAAAGAAAAAGTAAATGTTTCTAAAAAGAATAAGAAAAATGATTCTCATTCTCACCATACTTTACATGCCACTATTAATCAAAATGAGATTAAATTTTTGAAAAATAAAATAGATTGTTTAAGCTCAACTTTGAGCAAATGTGCTTTTAATCACTCTAAATTGGAGTCTTTGTTTTCAAAGAAACAAGCTTCACATGTTCATGCACATCACCCTCATTATGCATATGCACATTTTGCACGCCACGATCACACTCATACACATATGCATCCTAGAGTGTACAAGTGTACACATTATGGCCGCAAAGGCCATTTAGCAAGATTTTCTTATGATAGAATAAATTCTTTAAATTTTGCTAATAAAAATGTTTGGGTTCCTTAAAATGCTAACCCCCCGTGGACCCAAAAGAAAATGGGTACCAAAATCTCCACTTCTGTATTTGATGTAGGTGCGGGCTCTCATACGACATGAGAGAGTTAGAGCCTAGATGGTGGATGCACAAGAACTTGATGGACACACATTTGATGCACCGCTATCAAGGAGTTTTGGTGGGACGACCACCATGTTTTGGAGAATTAGAGTGTAGTTCATATGTTGGTAACTAAAACTCCTATTTTATTTACATGCTTTTATGATTGATGATCTTTAGCATGTTTTAGTGTTTGTTAAAATGTTCATGTTTTATTTATTTTGTGCTTCATGTGGTAAATACTAGTTTAAATGTAGTATTTATCAAAACTTGGATATAAACATGTACAAGTAGTGAGCAACATTTGATTCATATACGTTTGCACTTCATTGTTCATTTGTATTCACTACATGCACATGTATAGCCTAGTTTTGACGATTTCCTCATTTACACTTGTGTTGCCAATTTTTCATATTTTTACTTTATGTATATGTATTTTGTATTCAAATCTAATAAATATACATGTATACCTCTTGAGCCTCTTGGCTTCATGCAAATTCTATCATAGATTCTTTTTATGTTTGGGATATGTATGCATATTGTTAGTTTTGGATAAAAACATACATATACCTAGAAGTTTATTTTTAAATGAATTGATTTTCATGATTTTTATTTGATAAAATAATATTCATGTTTGTTTTGAGCATAATTGACTATTTTCATGAAAAATGCTAATTACATGATTCTTGTGCACTCATACTTTATTTGTTTATTCATGACTATGTTTCATGATCATTTTGAGCTTTATGGACCTTGAGTGTTGAATTTTGTGTATTTAGTATGCTTCATGATATACATATAATTTTGGTTTCATGTTCTTAAGGATCCTTAACTATTTTTTTAAAAATTACTTTTAACTAGTTATTTATTCTTCATTTGGTAGTGTTTTCACAATAAAAATATTTTTCAAACTCTAGTTTTTGAAAATCCCTACCAACCCCTTTTAAGGGAGGACGGATGGGCGAGTATGCCTTATAAGTTTTATTTGAAAATCTTTTATCTTGTGCATAAAAAGGGTGATAATTATGAGTTATATACTTGATTTACATTGTTATTTTCAATTGGTATCTCAATTGATATTTATTTTGTATATACTCATATTTTGTTTTCTATATATGTATGCTTCAATTCAAATAATATCAATTTCTATTGGTATTCTCTTTTCACACATATATAAGATTTGTTTGTGCTTGATTTTTAAGATATTTACATATTTAAAGCACAAGGTATGTTTATGCTAAGTTTAATTCAAATCTTAATTTTCAATTGATTTATCAATTGGTATCTTTTATATAAGCTTATGCATTATCTTCAATTGATATTTTTTTTACAATTAGTATTTTTATTGATATCATAATGTACAATATATTTCAATTGGTATATATTGATCTATTTATTTCAATTGGTATCCTTGAAAATTTATATTGGTATCAAAATATAAAATACTTTCTTTCATTGGTATCAAGATTACAATTTGTATCAAAATTTCATTGTTATTTCAATTGGTAAGATGTTTCAATTACAATTAAAATTCAAAATTTGTAATGATTATTTACAATTGGTATCTTAAAATTTGATTTACTAAGATATCTCAAAATTTGTTTTATTGAGAAAATTCAAAATTTTGTTTTAATAAGAAATATTAAAATGTTTTGATGTGTATTGCCTATATGTAAGGGGAGCTTAACATCTCTTCTACATATAGATTCATGTTGAGTGTATCTTATATTGAGGAGCTTGACAACTCTTCTTTATGCGGTACACGTGTGTAGGGGGAGCTCCACATCTCCTCTTATGCATTTCATATTATGGGTTATGTGAATTAGGGTTTGTCATCCCTTCTTCATGTAATGCATGTATGTAGGGAAGTTAACTTAGCGTCTTCCTCTTCATGAATGTATATCGCATATATCCTTTATTGATTAATTTGGGTTCACCCCTTTGTTGATTTTTTTTTTGTTTCTAACAAAAAGGGGGAGAACATTGTTTTATGTTTACTTTAACCCCTTTGTTGATGATTGACAAAAGGGGGAGAAGTATTTGAGTATATATGCATGTTTTCCTTATTTTATACATAAAGGGGGAGAAGAATTTTTGTTTATGCATATTCCTTTGTTTTGCAAAAAGGAGAAAAGAATTTGATGAGTTTTATGCTTGATTGACATGTTTATCTTCTTATATTTGTATACATGTTTATTTAGTTTATGTGCTTTATTGCCATATCTTATTGCTTATTTGTTATGCATGAGTTAAGGGGGAGCTTCTTTGAAGCTTTATTTTAATCCATGCATATATAACTCCATGAGTTTTATCATCATCAAAAATGGGGAGATTGTTGGCCCAAAGGCCCATCACTCTAGTTTTGATGATGATCAACTCATGTAGTTATAGTACTAATGATCTTGTGTTTATTTAGTCTCAGATTTGTGATCAACATCTTAGTAGGTGTGTAGCTTCAACAAAGGACTTAAAGTCAAGTTTTGGAGCTAACACGCTTTGATTCAAGAGCCTATGCATCAAGACCACATCAAGTACTCAAGAGGAGTCTAGCTCTTTGGATCAAGTTTGGACCAAGTCAAGAAGATGAGAAGACTTCAAGCTCAAGACTTGTGTCTAGGTTTGTTTTTGTTAAGATTTTGTTTTTAGATAAAATGTAAAGGATAGAATAGTTGGTGGATTGCTCAAGTATACCATATACACACACACTCTTGATTTAGTTATGTTCTTATAAAAGAATTTTCTTTTTGAAAAATACCGTTTTGGTTTTTGGAATTCAAAGTATACATGTCTTTAATCAAAACCATGTTTAGTGCTTATTGTCAAAAACATAGATATTTCACCATGTATGTGCAGTGGATCATATCCATACACTCAATGCTTTCAAAGTGTTTAAAATATCTTATTTTTGTATTTGGAGAAGTTTTGGAAAAATAAGTTTTGGAAAAACCAATTTGAAAAAAATACCGTTTTTGTTTTTAGCCAAAATTTCTAAGTTACAAAAATAGTTCAAAATGTTTGTAACATGTTTTGATTTTGCTCAAACATGTTTGTATATCAAAGTATAATACTGAAACTATTTTTGTGGATTTTTAGAGATTTTGTGAGATTTATTTGGTAATTAAAAATCCTAGTTTTCTAATCCCTAATTTTGCCTGCCTGGCTCTGGCTGTCGACCGACCGGTCGACCGGACCAGGAGCTGGTCGACCGCTCCATGGCCATAACAGTTAGCCGGTCGACCGAGCAGTCGACCGACTAAGACACCTCACTCTCGGGTTGCCCCGGTCGACCGGGCGGTCGACTGGTCAGGGAGCCGTTGCTCTCCGGTTCAGGGCCCGGTCGACCGGGCGGTCGACCAGAAGGCTCAACGGTCAAATTTTTTACCGTTGACCGGTCGACTGGAAGGTCAAAATTGACCTTTCTGCCAGCCAACGGGCAGATTCTCTTGGAGCCTATATAAACCCCCTTTGAGAGCTGTTTTATACAAGATTTGAGGAGAGTTTTAAACCTAGTTTTTCCCATCTATTTCAGAGTTTTCTCCACTTGTTTGAGAGCAAATATTTCCAATCAAAAGAGAAGTTTATCAAGAGTGTTTTCAAAGTGATTTCTTGTGTTTTTCTCCACTCATTCAATCCTAATTTTCTCACACAACACTTGAGCTATCCATTGTTATATCTACCTATAGGGATCTTTGTTGTGAGAGGATTTTAGGTGATCAAAGTGTTGTGATCACCAAAGTTCTACCTTTTACTTTGAGGAGGCGGACTTGCGGGTTCGCGGTGTTTTGAATTCGTGTGTGAACTCTTTGTTTGAGGTGCGGCCTCGGCGAGCTAGTGGGCTTGCGGTGTGTTCTTGAGGGAACGAGTGAAGGGACTAGAGAGTCCAAGGAGTTTAAGTGTGAACTCGATTGTAGGTGTTGCGGCACTGAGTGATCCGGTGGGATCGGTTTATAGTGGAAATCCTTCAAGTGTTGAAGGCGGGGACGTAGAGCAAGTGTGCTCGAACCTCAAAACAAATATCCCGTGTTTACGATTGCTCTCTCTATCTCTTACTTGTCTTTATATCTTGCATGCTAATAATGTCTTTTTCTTTATATGCTTGATTTATTGTGTGCTTAATTGTTATATGCTTGGGGATTGTTTGCTAACACTTGTATTCAACCAAGAGAGCCAACGTGGCACCTCAACTCTTATTTAGAGGAATTTTGAGGAGTTAGTTCAGAGCCCTTCACGGGGAATCTGACTACACTCTTGTGTTATAAGTGGTGTTTGTTTTAAGAAGTTGAGTTTGCATTAAATAAGTTTTAATTCTGCATTAATTGACTTTTAGATTAGTTCATCACCTATTCACCCCCCCTCTAGGTGATTTACATAAAGTAGCCGTATAAACCAAGAATAAGCAAGACAAGAGGTTAAGTACAGTAGTACAAGTGTAATGTCAAGTAAGAGACAGATTGTGTACAATAGGATAATAGCAGAAAATCTATGGAGTAGCGCACAGGTGATAAATCAGAATATATATATATAATAATAAAATTAGAAATCTGAATTAAAATTTGATGAAAGCAAAGACAGCAAAAATAGCGGTACAACTCAGATTACAGTTTTATGAGAAAAGTATGTTGAAGGAATAATCCAAACTAAAAAACCCTTATCTATATATCGTATATCTCACCTTATCATAATTTGAATGTATACAACCCGAATTGCAAAATAACACAACGAATTATTAATTAATGTCGTATTATTATTAATCGTCCTACCCATATATCTAACTATGTGTACAGGCATACGTTTCGTCCCACAGACACTCATATATGAGCAAGTCAAGGTTGTTATTGGAAAGTGATGATGAAACCAATGGGTTATATTTACAGTGGGTCTCGTACATGTCCGGGACAATGACCCAGGGTATTCCATTGCTGGGGTCCGAAACCGATCGCAAGGCCTACAGGAGGTGAGTCTTATATTATGCCCATTTCAGGAATGTAACAAGAGGTAGGGAGTCAGCGCTCCCCTCGGTCACCTGGAGGCCCTCAGATAGAACTGAAAGTTTTAATTGTACAACATAACTAATACCACTATAAATATATTCACCACTTGAAGTCCATCAGTTTTCTCTTTATCCGATGTAGGTTGGCCTTTTTATAATTTATTGTTAAGTAATTATCATATGACGGGAACAACAGGAGCATGACAGGTTCAGGAGTTCATGGACACCATAAGTACATGAGTTCTAGAAATACAGATCATTGTATGTAATATAGAATAGTAGGACAAGATTCCCGAAATATGATAATCACAAGTCAAGTATTTAGCATGACAAGTGCAGGTAATAACATGTCAGATGTCAGGTAATATCAAAAGGTGTCAGGTGTAAAGTGGTAGCACAACAGATATCCACTGTTGTATAGCACAGTATAGAAAAAATAGTACAGTTTTGAAAAACAGTACCGATACAGGGGATCGGTACGAATATAGAAAAAATAGACAATTTTGAAAAACAGTATAAATACAGATTTCAAACTCTTCACAACCATCGAGAAAAGAGTTAATAGAACTATCAAGTAGGCAAGCAAGTAAGCAAACAAGTGAACATCTAAGCAAAGCAAAGCAGTGCGGGGGACAAGATCAACGAACAAAGTTTAATCACCAAAATGTCCGGTGGAACTCGAGAAAGACTCGGCTTAAGATGTGAGTCTAAAATCTGACAGAGTTTCGTCTAGGCGTGTTTACTGGTAAAACGCTGAGCGCTATGCTACCTTTCAAGGCGTAGCTAGAAAGTCCAGAGGACTTTAATAAACCTCGAAGAAGTTAAGCCCGAAGGCTATAATAAAAACCACGATGTGGTTAGGCTGGAGGCTGAGCAAGTAGCTGCAGAAGATGTTAACACCAAACAACACATGTATAAAACAAGTATCATTTACACTATTACAAACATATTCCCTCAGTACAATACACATATTCCCAAAATACAATCATGAACCCCGACCAATACAAGTACACAGTCCACTAGAAATGCATCGCATAAATACAAATACACATGTCCAAAAATATCATACAAAATCCCAGTAATGTAATGAAATGCCCGTCGAAGCGGGGTATCCAGAAAAGTGAGAACACTCACCTAATAAATCACGGAATACATCGTGAAAATCTAGAACTTTAGAACTCCTTGTAACCAACACGTGTACACATTCAAATATTATAAATATTGTATTAATATAAAAAGAGAAGAGAGAGATATGGGAATGAGAGAGAGAACGCGGGGGTCATGGACAGAGGGTGAGCTCCGCGTCCAGCCATGACACGAGAAGGATGCAGATGCGGATGCAGGCGTGAGTTCCGCGTCTAGCAGAGAGAGAAAGTGAATGAGAGAGAGAGTGAGGGAGATGGAGAGAAATACAAGAGATGAGGGGAGAGAGAGAGAGAGTGAAGAGAAAGAGAAAGAGTGGGAGAGCGAGCGAGAGAGAAGAGAGTGTAAGTACACCTAGAGGGGGGTGAATAGGTGTACGGCTAGTCTAATGAACAAAATGCGAAAATTAAAACTTAATAGCAACGCACTTAATGTAACCAACGAGTGTAGCCGAATTCCCGGTGAAGGGCTCTGAACTAACTCCTCTTGATTCCTCTGAATAAGAGTTGAGGTGCTATATGAAGCTCTCGTGGTTAAACATAAGTGAGGCACACAAACAATCACAACCAAGCATATAAGTATGATATGACAATATGAAACAATGCAAGGCACAATATAAAAGAGAGAGTTAGAGTCAATAGATCAAACGCAAACACCAAGATTTGTTTCGAGGTTCGAGCACACAGCTCTACGTCCCCGCCTTCACAAAGAAGGATTTCCAGTAACTCGTCCACACAGGACTTCCCACACAGGGAACCTCCACTGAGGATTTGGGGAAAATACAATCGGGAGTACACAACTCCTCTTTCAACCAATACAACCTCTCACAGAGGCAAGGCACAACCAACACAAAAACCACCTCACACAAGAGGGGTAGGTACTTAGCCAACAAACACCAATCACCTCACACTTGAGGGATTCCAACACAAACTCCACCTCTCACTAGAGGGAGCTAAACACAATCTCCAACTCTCACTAGAGGGAGCTAACCACCACTCCAATAATCAACCTCTACACAAGAGGGATCACAAAGTAGGAGAGTTTATAACTTAGTGATCAAAAGACCACAAACCAATTCTTTTCCCATAAAAACAAAAATCTTATAGAAAGGATAGAATGATAAGCTCAAGTGTGAGAAAACAAAGTGTTTTGAACAAAGAAAATTACTTGGGAAAAACTCCAAATAGGTATAGAATTTTTAGACCAAAAATAAATTCCCAAAAGACTATTTTCTTTGAATTAAAAACACTTTAAAAACAAATAGAGAATGAGAATTTTGAACCCAAAACTTTTTTGCTGAAAAACACTAGAAGAGTATGAAATTTTTCTCCTTAAAATCTTAGCCAAAACAGCCAAGAGATGGGGTATAAATAGGCCCCAAACAAATCTGTCCGTTGGCTGGCAAAAAGGTCAAAATTGACCTTCCGGTCGACCGGCCGGTCGACCAGCCAACAGTTAAAAAAGTGACCGTTGAGCCTGTCGGACGACCGCCCAGTTGACCGCGCTAATTCCAGAGAGCAGCTGCTCTCTGGCCTGTCGACTGCTCGGTCGACCGTGCCAAGCCTCACGGTCGACCGTCCGGTTGACCGCCCCCACCCGAAAGCTGGGCACTTTCAGTCGGTCGACCGCTCGGTCGACCGGCTAAGCTGGTCAGCGTGCACGTTCTTGTGCAGGTCGATCGACCGGTCCGATCGACCGACTCTGGGCTCGGTCGACCGCCAGAGCCTGGTAGGGCTGTTTAAGGGATTTGAAAACTGGGTTTTTAATTGTCAAATAAATCCCATAAAATCTCTAAAAATTCACAAAATAAGTTCTTATATTCTCTTTGAAATACAAACTTGTTTGAGTAAAAATCAAACCAAGTTACAAACATTTTGAACTCTTTTCGTGTTATGAAAATTTTACCGAAAAACAAATTCCGTATTTTCTAAAACTTAGATTTTTGAGATGAAAAATCGTTTTGTCCAAAACTCATCCAAATACAAAAATATGATATTGAAACGACTTGAAGCATGTTGTATATGGACATAATCCAATATACATGAAAGATATATATATATATATATATATATAATATATATATATATATATATATATATATATATATATATATATATCATTGTTTTTGACTTAAAATCCAAAAATACGTTTTGTTGAAATACCAAAACACCAAACTCATGAAATAGACTATCAAACTAAGTTTGTTTAAATAGTTGAAGCATAGATGTATATAGAACAAATCTAATATACATTAAACCATGTAAACTTGTTTTGATTCTATTATTCATGAAAATCAAGATCGGTTAAATTAAAAACCGAAAACTAAAACCAAAACATGAAACGTGTGTGTGTTGTGAACTTGAGCATATCACACTATCTAATCTTTAATACAGGATCTAAAACATAAACTAAATAATGTACTAAAGTTTTCTTGTAGAGCGCCGTCTCCAAGTCGACTCGATCCAAACGTGATCCACCGAGCTTGACTCCAACGAGTCTAGATATGAACTTTGACGCTCGGGCGATTGAATCACCATGTGAAAGCTCCAAAATACTTTTGTTGAAGCTAATCACCTACTAATATCTTGGTTAAGTATCTGAAACTAAACATCACAAGATTATTAGTAAACTATAACTACATGAGTTAATCATCATCAAAACTAGAGTGAAAGGCCTCTGGGCCAACAATCTCCCCCTTTTTGATGATGACAAAACTCATGGAGTTATATATGCATGGATTAAAGTTAAGCTTCAAAGAAGCTCCCCCTTAACTCATGCATAACAATAAACTCTAAGATATGCAATGAATACTAAACATGAATATGCATCAAAATGCATAAAATAATGAAATGAACATGCTCTTGTTACCAAACTTTTAAAATAAATTCCTTTTCCTTTTTGAAAAAAACATGTTCTTAAATAATTGCACTTGATACCAATAAAAATTTCAATTTGAAAACTTTATCAATAAAAGCAATAAAAGCTCTTGATACCAATCAATAAAAAAAAACTCTTGAAAGCTTTTGATACCAATCAATAAAAAATTCTTGATACCAATTGAAAGATAATCAATACAAGCTCTTGATAGCAACAATAAAAATTTTAACAAAAGTTTCTTGATATCAATAAAAAAGTTTCTTGATATCAATAAAACAAAACAATAAAGTATGAAACAATAAAAGCTCTTGATACAAAATTGAAACTCAAATAAACCAATAAACATGCATATAAACTCACAAATACCTCTACCTTTTTGTCAATCATCAACAAAGGGGTCAAAGAAAACAATAAAACAATATTCTCCCCCTTTTTGTCTTAAACAAAAAAATATCAATAAAGGGTGAAATCAAAACAAAACATTATGATACCAATTAAAAAATATATCAATTTAGTGCATCATGATATCAATAAATCATACCAATTGAAAGTACATAAAACAAATATTTTTAACATAAATTTGAATTCCAATTGTAAGTAAATAAATCATTTTGACGAATCCAACCAAAATTTTAATATCAATTAAAAGATATATAGATAATCTTGATATCAATTGTAAAGATTAGTACCAATTGAAAGTAATTTTCATTAGAAGCATATGATACCAACAATAATCAATATCATTTTTCAATCATTTTTCATAAAGTGTGGCAGTAAAATACGAAAGGTAAACAAAACCACTTGAAAAGTGAAATATAAATTTTCTCCCCCTTTATAAAATAACAAACAAAATGATACATAAGCTTGTATAAGATACCAATTGAAACATAATCAAATGAAATATAATAGTCATTTAAGAAATCAAGCTTAGTATAACTAAAATTTGTGCTCAAAGATATAGAGATATAGTAAGTACAAATAAAACATATATATGTATGAAAAATTGAATACCAATCGAAATTGATACTATTTGAAGTGTAAGCATACATATATAAAAACATATATGAGTATACAAAAAGAATGTCAATAGTGATACCAATTGAAAAGATCCAATGATACCAATTGAAAACATAATAAGATCAAGTATATAACTCATATTTTCTACCACCCATTTCATGCACATGTTTAAAAGAATTTTCAATAATAAGCATACAAGGCATGGTCGCCCAACCAACCGCCCTTCAATGGAAAGGGTTTTCAAAAATAGGTTGAAAATAGTTTAGCATAATTGAAAACTCTTCCAAAATGAAGAATACGAACTAGTTATAAGAAAAATTTGTAAACTAGTACGAAATCCTTCAAGTAAGGAATAAAACAAAAATATATTTCATGAAAATATGTAAATCACATGATCACCAAACACTCGAAATCTATAAAGCTCATATCATACTCATGAAAACAAAATCATGAGAAAACAACAAATAATATGAGTGTACAAGTTATGTGAAAAACATAATTATGAAAATAGTCAATTTAGCTCAATTATGAATTTCCTTGTCAAAAACATGAAAATCATCAAAGTCAAATAGGCTTCAAGGTATTATATGTTTTATCTAAACTAGAAGTATACATACATATCCCTAACAACTGAGTCTATAATAAAGATTTGCATGAAAGGCAAAAAGACTCAAAGGGGTATGCATGTATATCTTAAGTTTTAACAAAATAGGCATATACATGAAGCTAAATATATAAACATGAAAAACATGTACAAAATGGGAATACAAGTCAAATGCATGAGTCATCAAAACTAGGCTATACTAGTACATCTAATGGGTACAAATGAGCGTTCAAGCACAAATATATAATAGTCTATATGTGGCTCACTAGTTTTACAAGTATATATCCAAGTTTTAATGAAGACTAACATCTAAACATGTAATCAAAGTATGAAGCATAAAAATCAAAACAAAAACTCATAAACATACAAATGATCATTATGCACATGCACATGCATAGATGTAGGACATACACATTAGTTAAAACAAATGTGAGAACACAAAGATATAAATTCATATTAAACATGGGTGTCTCAAATAACTAAACAAGTATATCACTAATCTAAATATCATGGCATATAACATACTAATCATGAAACATCAAAACATGCTAAAAATCAATGACATGAAAAACATGTAAACATAAATGAGGAGTAAGAGATCGTTATCAAACCAATTAAGGCACATCTCCATATCTCCAAAACAAGGTGGTCCTCCCACCAAACTTCCCTTGAAAGTGATGCATCCAAATAGTTCCCTTTAAGCTCGAAATGCATCCATCTCAAGGCACCATTACTCTCACGTCATGTGAGAGCCCACACCTACATCAAATACAATAGGGGTGGTCTTTGGTACCCACACTCTTTTGGGTCCATGGGGGTTAACTCCTTCCCTAAACCAAACAAATTTAGTTGCTAAATTTACATCATGTATCTTATCATAGCAAAATTTAGCATGGTTGCCCTTTCATCCACAATGTGTACAAGTGTACACATGAGTATACAAAGTGTTATTAGTGTGTACGTGAGGAGCATGTGTATGTCGTGGTTTGTGTGCATGCATAGGAGGAACTTGTTTCTTTTGAAACATAGATTCCAAACGTGAGTGGTTCAAAGCACAATGGCTCAAAGTAGAGCCCAAACAATCAACACTCTTCTTAAGAATAGATATAACATTTTCAATTTTAGAAGAAGAGGTGCATGCAATAGGTACGCTAGAAAGAGAAGGTATACTAGCATGGCAAACATATGTAGACAAATCATTTTTTAAAGAAATGTTTTCATTAGACATCAAATCCAATTCCTTTGAAATAGAAACAATTTTCATTTTTAAAGATTCATTTTCTTTTACAACAAAATCAAGTTTTAAAGACAAGTTTTCATTTTTCTTTAAAACATTTTCACAATCATTTTTATTTTTCAAAATCTCATTTTCTTTTAGGGCAAGATCAAGTTGGGATTTAAGTGAGTCACGTTCACTTGAAATCTTATTCCTTTTTTGCAAAGCAATCTCAAGTATAGAAGATAAATTTTTACTTTCTTCTTTTAAACCAAAATTATCCTTTTTAAAAAGTTTATATTTTGAAATCAAATTTTCACAATTTTTGGCAAGTTTATCATTTAAGGCTTGTGCATCTATACACTCATTGTAATATGAACTAGAACTAGCAACTAGTTGAGTTTCCGATTATGCCTCAAGGGAGTTATTCCCTTGGACCATGAAGCAACGTTCGTCGGACTCGTCTCCACTAGATTTCTTCTTAGTGATAAGCGTTGGTAGCTCAGGAGATGTCAAAATGTTCCATACTGCAAAAGCGGAATCATAGTGAGAAAACACATGTAAATATTTTTTATCAATAGATGCTCTAAGTGCCTTTAGGGCTAGTGCATTTGCCTTTATATGCTTGCTATCACTAAGGTAGAATTCCTTGGTAATGATAAGGTAAACTTTGTAACCTAGGGCTTTTAAATGACAACTCATCATAACCTTCCATATATCAAGTCTAAAGATATCAAACATGGGAGGGCTATCCATGAGTGCAAACTATATGTGTGCAAATGCAAATGCAAATCCAAAGTAGATTAGCAAACTAAGATCACACTCCTAGGTGGTTAAACCTAATATCAGGAGCGTAGACTTTGATACCAATTGTAAGTACACCTAGAGGGGGGTGAATAGGTGTACGGCTAATCTAATGAACAAAATGCAGAAATTAAAACTTAATAGCAACACACTTAATGTAACCAACGAGTGTAGCCGAATTCCCGGTAAAGGGCTCTGGACTAACTCCTCTTGATTCCTCTGAATAAGAGTTGAGGTGCTATATGAAGCTCTCGTGGTTAAACATAAGTGAGGCACACAAACAATCACAACTAAGCATATAAGTATGATATGACAATATGAAACAATGTAAGGCACAATATAAAAGAGAGAAAGTTAGAGTCAATGGATCAAACGCAACATCGAGATTTGTTTCGAGGTTCGAGCACACAGCACTACGTCCCCGCCTTCACACAGAAAGATTTCCACTAACTCGTCCACACAGGACTTTCCACACAGGGAACCTCCACTGAGGATTTGGGGCAAATACAATCGGGAGTACACAACTCATGTCTCAACCAATATAACCTCTCATAGAGGCAAGGCACAACCAACACAAAAATCACCTCACACAAGAGGGGTAGGCACTTAGCCAACAAACACCAATCACCTCACACTTGAGGGATTCCAACACAAACTCCACCTCTCACTAGAGCGAGCTAAACACAATCTCCACCTCTCACTAGAGGGAGCTAACCACCACTCCAATAATCAACCTCTATACAAGAGGGATAACACAAAGTAGGAGGGTTTATAACTTAGTGATCAAAAGACCACAAACTAATTCTTTTTCCACAAAAAATAAAGATCCTATAGAAAAAATAGAATGATAAGCTTAAGTGTGAGAAAACAAAGTGTTTTGAATAAAGAAAATCACTTGGGAAAAACTCCAAATAGGTATAGAATTTTTAGATCAAAAACAAATTCCCAAAAAACTATTTTCTTTGAATTAAAAATACTTTAAAAACAAATAGAGAATGAGAATTTTGAACCCAAAACTTTTTGCTAAAAACACTAGAAGAGTATGAAATTTTTCTTCTTAAAAATCTTAGCCAAAACAGCCAAGAGATGGGGTATAAATAGGCCCAAAACAAATCTGCCCGTTGGCTGGCAGAAAGGTCAAAATTGACCTTCGGTCTACCGGCCGGTCGACCGGCCAACGGTAAAAAAAAGTGACTGTTGAGCCGTCGGTCGACCGCGCGGTCGACCGCGCCAATTTCAGAGAGCAGTTGCTCTTTGGCCGGTCGACCGCTCAGTCGACCGTGCAAAGCCTCACGGTCGACCGTCCGGTCGACCGCCCCCACCCGAGAGTGGGGCACTTCCAATCGATCGATCGCTCGGTCGACCAGCCTAAGTGGCTGGTCAGCGTGCACGTTCTTGTGCACGTCGGTCGACCGGTCCGGTCGACCGCCAGAGCCTGACAGGGCTGTTTAAGGGATTTAAAAACTGAGTTTTTAATTGTCAAATAAATCCCATAAAATCTCTAAAAATCCACAAAAATAAGTTCTTATATTCCCTTTGAAATACAAACTTGTTTGAGTAAAAATCAAACCAAGTTACAAACATTTTGAACTCTTTTGTGTTATGAAAATTTTACCGAAAACCAAATTCTGTATTTTCCAAAACTTAGATTTTTGAGATGAAAAATCGTTTTGTCCAAAACTCATCCAAATACAAAAATATGATATTGAAATGACTTGAAGCATGTTGTATATGGATATAATCCAATATACATGAAAGATATTTATATCATTGTTTTTGACTTAAAATCCAAAAATACGTTTTGTTAAAATACCAAAACACCAAACTCATGAAATAGACTATCAAACTAAGTTTGTTTAAATAGTTGAAGCATAGATGTATATAGAACAAATCTAATATACATTAAATCATGTAAACTTGTTTTAATTCTATCTATTCATGAAAACCAAGATCGGTTAAACTAAAAATCAAAAACCAAAACCAAAACATGAAACGTGTGTATGTTGTGAACTTGTGCATATCATACTATCTAATCTTTAACACTGGATCTAAAACATAAACTAAACAATGTATCAAAGTTTTCTTGTAGAGCGTCGTCTCCAAGTCGACTCGATCCAAATGTGATCCACCGAGCTTAACTTCAATGAGTGCTAGATATGAACTTTGACGCTCGGGCTCTTGAATCACCATGTGAAAGCTTCAAAACACTTTTGTTGAAGCTAATCACCTACTAATATCTCGGTTAAGTATCTGAAACTAAACATCACAAGATTATTAGTAAACTATAACTACATGAGTTAATCATCATCAAAACTAGAGTGGAAGGCCTCTGGGCCAACAGAGAGAGAAAATGAGACAGAATGTGAGAGAGAGTGAAAGAAAGGAGAAAGAGAGGGAACACATTAGAGAAAGAGGGGGAGAAACGGCATGAGAGAGGGTGAGAGAGAGAGAGGAGTTAGAACCAGAGAGAGTAAAAGAGAAGGAGAGAGTACACTGAAGAGAGAATAAAAGAATAGGGAAATAAAAAAAGAAGTAAAGAAAGAAGGAAGAAGGAAAGAATGAAGGGAAGGAAAAAAAGAAAGAAAAAAAGATGAAGGGAAGGGGAATGGCCGGCCAATGGGTGGGCAGCAGCCTGGCTGGGGGCGCCCTGGTGGCCAACGACTAGGCCCAAGGAGAAGGGAAAAGTGGGTGTAAGTGGGGGTGTAAGTATAGTTATAAGGGTGGAATAGGGGTTGGTTAGAGCGGGGCTTCGGAAGCCGAGGACGACTAGAACGAGAGAGTTCACCGGAGGAGAGAAGATGCTGGGTTTGGTGGTGGTTGCGATGGTGTTAGCGGTGGTGGAGGTGATAGAGAAGATAATGGTGATGTGTGTAGGTTGGTGGAGATGGTGAAGATGGTGATATTAATGGAGAAGGAGTTGGTGGAGAAAGAGAGAGGAGGAGAAGGAGGAGGTCGCTGGAGTTGGGTGGCACATGGGGGTGGCTTGCTGGCGGTTTGATGGTGATCAGCTCGGTTGAAGGAGGAAGAAGAAGAAGAAGTGAAAGAGAAGCGAGAGAGTATTATTAGAAAGAGAGAGAAATAGGGATATTTATATAAGCTGGGGGGAACTAAATGAAAACTGCATCCCATATACAAATGAAACTCGTGTCTAGGTTTAATGAGACCCGTCTCTGCCTCAGGTCCGCGCCGAAGAGGAGGAGGTCCGTGTTGAGTGTGAACGCTGAAACCGCGTTACAGAGGAGAGAGAAAAGTTAGGTCGGATATTTATTGTGTGACGGAAGAATTTTTGAGAAGAAAAGAGAAGAAAAAGAAGAAGAGAATTATGAGTAGAGAAAAATTAGAAAATAGAAAAAATAAAGAAAAATATCTGAATAAATTTTCGGTATTTGGGAAACATCAAAAAATCTGAAAATGAAATAACTCAGAACAATCTCCAAAAATTCTCAAAAATAACAAATATTATTTTAAGATAGATGGTGAAATCAGATTTTAGAAATTTAATTCTGTTCAAATTAAAAATCTGGGAATCGACTAGCGATACTGGTCGACACCAAATCCGGTCTAATTCCGATAAATTCAGAAAAATCACGAATAAAGTGTTTATCTAGAAAATGTGATTTTAAGGATAATATGAAAGCAGTTTCTAGAAATTCAACTCCGTTTGTAATTTTATAAATTCGAGAATCGATCAGCGGCACAAGTCGACACCAGTTTTGAAGATTTTACAATTTAACTCAAAAAATTTTAAAAAATCAAGAAAATTCTAAAATATTAGAAAACAGTATTTGAAAGTGAAATTGATCAACTCTGACTACCAGAAAGGTTAAATCAATCATTACACTGTGATCGAGTCCCTGTTTCAGACTAGGACTGATTCCAAATTCACGAATCTGAATCAAAAGCAAAACAATTGCATAAATAATAATAAAACAAAAAAATCGGAAAGTAAATCAAAAAATATGATCAAAAAATCAGAATTCATATTTAAGTACGTATTCAGGAACGGGATGTTTCAAACTGTTTCTTGCTGTTTGATTAAGACAAGATTAAATTAGTCTCCAGCAATATTACATGTTATAATCTGTTCTGATACGTATTATAATCTGTTTTCTTATATTGCATCTATATATATAATATTTGTCAATACCTGCATGCTATAAATTATTTTAATACATGTCGTTACTTGCATTATTTAAATTTCTTGTCATATCTGATAATGTCTATTCATACTAGATTATTCTAGGAATTAATTCAAAATAATTGTTTAATTCCTAAAAAAGTGATTCTATTATCTTGATTGTTTACTATTTTTTATTTCTAACTGTAATTTCTTTATCTTGCTAGATCACTTGTCACATAATAATATAAGAATTTTGCTTGTTTAAAACTACCTACTTAATTAAATTTATTCATCTTCAATATCTTTCAATATAGAATTCAATAGCTCCATCCTGTCACTATGGCCAACTCAGACCAGTCTAAAAGTGCTAAACCTGGCCAAACTGGACCAGTCTAAAAGTGTCAAACCTGATAAATTCTCCGACACATACTTTAAGAGGTGGGCAAACCAAATGAAATACTATTGACCACTTTAGGTCTTATTTCAGTTAGAGATGACTTCATCCTTGTACCTCTCCAAAATCATCACCTATTGGATCTTCTCCTGTTGTAACACTTCCTACAAATCCTTCCTCCTACATTTATTTAAAACATGAAGAAATAAATTATCATTATCTCCAAAAGATTCTTAGTGCACTATCTGATAGTCTGTATGATTTTTATTATGAATATAAGAGTGCTAAAAAATTATAGACCATTCTAGATGAAGAAAATGGCCTCGATGGTGCTGAAATCAAAAGATTCACCTACTACTCCTCCGTTAATAAATTCATGATAATTGATAGTAAACATATCGATGATCAACTTCATAAATTTTAAGATTATATCTGACACCTTCAATAAAAAATAAAACCAATTCCCTGATGATTATGAGATGTCCTATCTTATTGATAAACTCTCTCATTTTCAGTCAGTCTTTACTGGAGATCTCCGTCACAAGTAAGGTGACCTAATCCTTATTCAAGCCCTAAAACCGATTTGCATAGAAGACCAACATCGACAAAACTTTAAAACCAAGTCAGAATGAAAGCTAAAGTGAACTTGGTGGAGGATAAGTCTAAGCGCAAACTCATGAATCTCAAGGGTAAGAAATTCAAAAAAAACTCAATCACTCCTCTTCCTTCAAACCCTTTCAATCTTCCTCCTTCAAACCTAAAACCTCTTGCTAGAAGACCGATGAAAGATTCTGCTACGTCTGTAAGAGAACTAATCACTTAGCACCTAAATGTTTTAAGCGGAAGAAGGAATCAGTTAAAGCTCAACCAAGAGAAAATAGAGGAAATGACGGGCACAAGGTCAACATGGTGAAACTAAACTCCAACTCTTTTAGGTTAGATTCTTCTCTTCTTATGGTCAACTCAATCACTTTCTCCTCAGATTGGTGGTTGACTTAGGAGGCAATATTCATAACTGCACTGATCGCTTCTGATTTAAATTCTATCAAGAATAACGTGGAGGAAGCGTAAGCCTGGCAAATGATTTTATCAGAGAAATAAAAGGAACTGGATGCATTGATCTAAAGATAACTTCCGACAAAACTCTGACTCTTTAAGATGTCCTGTATTTACCCACATTTTGGAGAAATAGGATCAATGAATCTTCTCTTCTTAGAGCTGGCTATAAAATTATCAAGGAATCTAACAAATTTGTATTTTTCAAGTCTAATGTTTTCATTGAAAAGGGTTTTGTTTACCCAGCTTAATATAATCAATCCTTCTGATAATAAAATTTCTATTCATGTGACTTTATTGAGTCTTATGATATCTGGCATGAAAGATTGGGACATGTCAACTTCAATTCCATCAAGAAAATAATTAACTTGAATCTCATTCCTAAATTTTTTGACTCATCTTTCAGATATGAAATCTGTGTTTAGGATAAGAATACCCAAAAATCATTTTCTTCTATCACAAGGATATCTGACACCCTCGAACTTATTCATAGTGATGTGTGTGACTCGGACAAAGTTCTCACCAGAGCGGAGAAGATATTTTGTGACATTCATTGATGATTACTCCAAATTCTGTTACACATATCTTCTCAAATTCAAAGACGAAGCCCTCGATTGGTTCAAGGTGTATAAAGTCAAAGCTGATAATCAACTTGATAGAAAGATCAAAATTCTAAAATCTGATCGTGGGGGAGTATACCTCAAACAACATGACAAAATTCTACCAAGAGCAAGATATTATTCATGAGGTACCTGCTCCATATACACCTCAGTCAAACGGTATAGTTAAAAGAAAGAACAAAACACTCATGGGTATGGTGAATCGCATGTTTCTCATCTTAGGTGCACTCGAGAACTTTTAGTAGAAGCTATCCTTTCTGCCTATTTCATTCTCAATAGAATTCCCCAACAAGACTCTGACATTACTTCCTATGAATGTTAGAAAGGGAGAACTCGTAATATTCAATTCTTTAATGTCTACGGTTACCTGGTTGAGGTTTCAACACCGAAATTGAAGGAAAGAAAAATCAGCCCCAAGACTGTTGATGTTATATTTATCGGATATGCACTTGATAGTAATGTTAACTTATTTCTAGTGATTAACTCTGAGATCAGTAAAATATCCAACAACATCATTGAAATTAGGGATATTGGTTACTTTGAAAATATTTTTTCTTTAAAATTTAGAATCCCTAGTGATCCTTCTAGCACTCCTTCTACCTCTGATATTCCTTCTTCTAGTTCTGCTCCTATTATTGATTTGAACCTAGAAGAAGTAAAGTACTAGGACTCTTATATCTTTTGGTGAAGACTTCTTTACCTATCTAGTGAAAGATAATCCTAGCTCCTTCAAGAAAGCAATGGACTGTTCTGAATCTCCTTTTTGTAAAGAAACCATTGACAGTGGATCAAGTCCATAATGGAGAATAACACTTTGATTCTCACTGATCTCCTCCAGGATGCAAACCTGCAGGTTATAAATAGATGTTCAAGAAGAAACTCTGACTCGATGGCACTATCGACAAATATAAAGATAGATTAGTTGCAAGAGTTTTACCCAATAAAAGAGTATTGACTTCTTTGACACTAATTCACCTATTTTCAGGATCTCTTCTATAGAATCTTTTTGACACTTGCATCAATTCATAACATGTTCATTCACCAAATGGATATTAAAACTGTCTTCTTGAATGGCGATCTCAAAGAAGCAATCTATATGGACTAACCAGAAGGGTTCATAGCCATGAGACAAGAAAACAAAGTGTGCAAACTAGTGAAGTCATTGTATGGACTAAAATAAGCACTTAAACAATAACATCAAAAGTTTAACAAAGTTGTTGCACAATTTGAATGCATTGTTCATGAACATGACAAGTGCATCTATTCTAAAAACTTTGATAATGAGTATATCATCTTTTGTCTATATGTAAATGATATTTTTATTCTTGAAACTTTTCTTGATTCAATCCAAAGTGTAAAATATTATCTCTCCCAAAACTTTGACATGAAAGATCTAAGTCATGTCGATATGATATTAGGAATGAAAATATCTATAACCCCTAATGTAATTTCAATGAGTCTAGCTCATAGAATTGAAAGAATCCTTCATAAATTTGAGTTTTACAATACTAAATCAATTTCTACACCCTATGATTTTTCAATTGCTTTGAAGAAGAACATGGGTGAGCCTGTGTCTCAGCTGAAATACTCACAATTAATAGATTCACTTCTCTACATTTACAACAGGATTAGGCCTGACATCTCTTATGCAGTAGGTAGATTAAGTTGATGCACCAGTAATCCTAGTAGAACAAATAGTGATTGGATATTATCAGGCTTACATTGGATATCTTGATGTTATTAAAAGTTATAGTGACGCTAACTGGGTCACTGATTCCAACAATGTTGAGTCTACTACTGGATATATATTCATGTTCGGTGGTACTACTATGTCCTGAAAATCTTGCAAACAAATAGTAATTACTATGAACACCATAGAGTCTGAGCTCATCGCTCTATGCACTACTTGCTCTGAAGTCGAATGGTTAAAGAATTTTCTATCTGAATTCTCTATCGTGTTTAGACCTATACTTCCCATCTCAGTTCATACTATTCAAGATCTACCATTGAGAATTTTAAAGAAAGAGAATGCTAATAAGAAGATGAGCATACACATTCAAATCAGACTTAAGTTTGTTTAGCGCCTATTTGGTAAAGTTGTGATTCTAGACTTTGTAAAGTCTGAAAAGAATCTAGCTGACCAGTTGAGTAAGGGTCTTTTTAGGAGTATAGTCGTAAAATCATCGAGAAAGATGGAGTAAAGCCCGTAGTAGAGTTTATTGGCTCAAAAGCCCATCACTCTAGTTTTGATGATGATTAACTATAACGGTCCCAGATTCTAATAATCTCAATAACATAACCATCTATATTGATCAACAAATTATCATACTTATCTCTAATATTCTAAAAATTTTGGCAGCACCTCCTTTGTAAATACTGATATGACCAAATATACATTTCAAATCACCATAATTTTGGCCAACACCAGTCTACTTATTCTCAATGCAAACATATAAACCAACTCAAGAACTACCTACGCAATCATAATAATGTCTTGGCTCATAACGACTTCTTATATGAAAACACAATAATTAGATACTCGAGAGCACCCCTCTTGGCATCCACAAAATAATGTCAAACTATTAACTCCAACTCATAATCATAACTAAACTCATATCTCCATACAGTACATGAATTCAGAGTATCAACTAACAATATTAACACTCCTACAAGTACACATTATATAGGATAAAGAATATATACAATAAGAACTAAATTACATCCTCAATATATTTATTATTAGCAAAATTTTCTACCAAATACATCAACTTAAAGTTGATCCTCTGCCATGCCGCGACTTGAAATCATAGAACTGAGAGGGGGTGAGCATAATAGCTCAGTGAGTAGAGATAAAAAAAACATCAAAGTATGGTGAATATAATCAATAATAAGTATGATTTTTCGAGTAATAGGGTAGATCTAGATGAATAAGAGAAATAGAAAATCAATAACATATGATGAAACAAATGGGCTCCATAATCTTCAGGGACTGTCCGACTCTTTTGGTCACTGATTTCTTATAACATTTCTCGTATTCTATGCCACATGTTATATAGATTCAGTAAATATTAGCTCAGTTATTATACTTTATTATCAAATTCTTCTTATGTATTCACAGTACGTGTCACATACGTATCTCATATACCATGCACGGGTGCGCCAATTACACTCCCACTATCTTAAATATAGTTTATGCATTCAAATAATACATGCATCACAAAACATATTTTTTATATCATATAATCTTATCACGCTTCACATATCACAATACCACATTACACTTCACAATATTCATATATCATATTTTATGAGGTCTTTATTATACGTTATTCATATGCATATGCAGTTCATATGTGCAGTGTAAAAATTCTCTGTCTTCCCTCTCCTGCCGCCTTCCACCCGGCCCCTTCCTCCTTATATAAAGATATATTACACAATAACACTGTCTTTCCCCTCCTACCGGCTCCTGCTCGGCCCCTTCCTCCTATATGTATATACGTGTGTGTGTATAAATATCATATAAAAATAACCCCATCTTTCCCCTTTTACCGGCTCTCGCCCGGCTCCTTCCTCCTATGCAAACACACACACATATTTATATATAATGCAAAAACACTGTCTTCTCCTGCCAGCTCCCGCCCAACCCTTCCTCCAATGAGCATGAATGCAAAATACATGTTTATATTTATACGCAAATAACAACCAATATAGTAATAATATGAATATCAATTAAACATTATGTTTGCTTTCCAGCTCATCAACTCCATTACTGAAGAATTTCATGTGGTTCATTACATGTGTATACATACACCCAGATAAAAATTAATTTATCATATTACAACAATTTGACCATTTATTATAGTTTGATTCTCAGCTTATCACTTCTATTACTGGAGAATGTATGTAATTCACTGTATATGCGTATGCAATGTAAGATACAGTTTATCTTCCCGTTTAGTAATTTTATTATCAATAAGATGTATATGGTTCACTGGTTATACGTTCACACAAGGTTGTAAGTCAACAGTAAAGTGATCTACGTATCTCATTCATACAGATTGGTTTTCGTTCGTATTATCAATAATTGCGTATAAGCATGAATAACTGTATACATCATGTCATACTTAATTAACATCCATACCTCAGTATCATTCATATACAACAATCATTTTACACACAAAATATTATTAATGTCAACCGTTTAATATTTCGTCTAACAATTGATTACACTTTTAATACATGCATTCCTAATTCTTACAGTAAGTCTTGTAATTAGTTATACAACACCCTTCATATATTCTATTATTTAACTGATAGAGTTGATTAGTCCACCAACCAGATTTTCGACTTACAAATGGCTCACTAAAGATGATTGCCCAAAGATTATACTCAAGTAATATTCTCATTTCTTTTTATTAAAATTGTTTTTGCGCGCAGTCACAGTATAAACTTAATGATTTAAATTCAGTATGCAAGTGTAAGTAATCATCAAATTTCACATCGGGTCCTGAGTTTATCATGAATTATTGGTTATTCCGTTCTACTTTAAAGCGATTAAGTGTTATTATCACCAGCCCACATATTAGGTTAGAGTACTTGATTATGTATTGGTTGTTATTTGTAGCAATTATCCATATACAATCTCATTAGTCGTTCTACTTTCAAATGACTTGATTTTATTAAGAGTCTCAAGCTTATTCACTTGACCATAGTCACTTACAGTTAGCATATTTGTGATTTTAAATTTTTACTTATACACTCGTATAGTTTTTGCTAACCGTATCATCATATTTTTTTCTTATTCTTGCACTAATTAATCAACCTTCTTCATATATAAATTGGGAAGAGACTTAGATGTCCAAAGACAGAGCACGAAAGTACTTAATTAAGTTAGCATATACATAATTAACTCATATGCGGCTTACTATCGAATGTAGTCTTGCCTTATCTTTCTTAATTCCTAATGGTTGTATTCATAGTCATAAATGAATACTTGACTTCTAAACCCAAATTTGTAACCTACGATCTTCAATCATCCATTGAGCTAACTTGATTATTCATTAAATGAACCATCACAAAATCTTTCCATCATGTTTGTGAAAACTATATCATTGCTTTGCGACATGGATAACTCAGTCTAATGCAGTATACGGAATCAAAGTGAAAGTTACTAGAAAGACTTCATCAACTTGCAGGGTAATTATTTGTCATATAACTGAATGATGATAAGAAGAAGGGACATAGGCAAAACTTATTAGAATTTATTAATTATGCGCAAAAGATTCTAAAGAATGATAAACATGGGTTACTCGCCCATAACCTGATCTACCAGTCTTTAATAAATTCCTTAACTTCTCTATGTATAATTCAGGCCTTTCCGACTTATTGACTCGTCATTGAATCATTTTCCTGTAGAGGTTTTCCTACAGTTGGAGTTACATTTATCAAGTTTCACCTACCGTACTCACATTTTTAAGGTGTACTATTTTGTGAATTTAAATAGACAAGTCTTGATTTAGGAGATAAAATAGTGATGTTGTATGAGTCACTTAAGTATTTCGCTTTCTAATACATATGATGTATACGATAATACTACAATGTAATCTAAAGGGCCTAGAAGGAGTTCAAGTACAGATGATCCAAAGAATTGGGGAATAATGTGAATTTACATAATGATAAGGCATACCAAATAATTACCAAATAGGTGACAAAGAAAGTAAATAAGAAATTAAACTACACCTAAGCTATGTATTAAATCATACTCTTATTGTATTCATAGTTGCTCTTGCTACTTAATAGAGTTCCCATAAAAATTTGGTAGCTTGGGAAAGGTTGTTTAATTAACAATGAAAACTCAAAACAAGCAATAGGAGAGTTCCAACATACTATCTCTTCCTTACAGGGTTAAGATATCCTTTAAGGCTCCCATGAATTATATTTTGCTAATTGTAAACTTTCGGATATAACTTAATTAAATCTTTTATTACAAGATCATGATATTTTATCATTTCTTCTACCTCTTAGACTTCCTTAGAGCATCAACCAAGGCATTATAAGTGTAGACATTAGGAGTATAATCTCATCTTCTTTGTATATAAAATTTTAATTAAAGGAGGGCTTAGGTTTAATTGAGAGACTTCCGTATTCTCAAAATTTCTCTTTTAGATATCAAGGGACAAAATTTAACTTTGTAAATTAATGAACTTGAAGTTCAAGTCCTAGGGGCCTTTTCTATATCAAAAAGAATCACTCTTTTTCAACTACTTCCGATAAATTTAGAGATTTTCATGAAAATACCCACCTCATTGCCTCTTCTATTGACATAATAAAAATAGTGATTTTGATCCTTCAAATCAATTTTTGTAGACTGAGTTCATACCCACGTTATGTAGTTCATATGATTTGTAATCAAATGTACACAAGGAACCATAATAGCAAGTGGTTTATACCATGCTAGAGTTTTACATAAAGGCATCTCTAAGTAATCTACCAACATACCCATCTATCGATTTATATTATGCAAGTCTAGAATCAAGATGGGATTTTTATCATCCATTCAATATAAGCCCATAAAAAAATGAACTATAAAACATCAAGGGAAGCAAGAAATAAATGAGAAAGAACTTGAGTTTAATAGATGAAAACCCCCACATCTATTCAAGAATCCAACACCAATAAATTCAGATTTAGGTATACTTGAAGAAAAAATCATGGAATCTTAACCCGAGATGAGAATTTATTAAAATTGAAAATTAAGAAAATGAATTTAGGTCAAAAGAGGAGATATCTCCCTCACCTGCGCCTTTCACCAACATCTAGCCGTCGCCAGGGCGCCTGGCCGGCCGGGCGGTAGGTCAAAAGAGAAGAGATCTCCCTCACCTGCGCCTCTCACCAACATCTGTCCGCCACCAGGGCGCCTGGCCGGCCGCGCACACGCGAGCCCCCTTGTCCCAAGGCTCGCAGTGGGGAGGGGGTAAGTGAAGGTGAGTGAGGCGGAGAGATAGAGAGGAATTTATATGAAGGAGATAAAGAGAAATTTATATGAAGGAGAGTTGAGGGGATTTGGGCTTTTTAGGTCATGGGTTTCATGAAGAGGAGAGGAGGAAGATGAAGCCCTCCTTCATTCTCTCTCCCCCCTAATATGAAAGAGTATTTTTATTATTATTATTATTATTTATTAAAGAATTTAATAACATATTTTCTCTCTCTTTACTTCTTTCTGAAAGTACACCTAGAGGAGGGGCGAATAGGTGTACGGCTAATCTAATGAACAAAATGCGAAAATTAAATACTAATTTGCAACACACTTAATGTAACCAACGAGTATAACCGAATTCCCGGTGAAGGACTCTGAACTAACTCCTCTTGATTCCTCTGAATAAGAGCTGAGGTGCTATATGAAGCTCTCGTGGTTAAACACAAGTGAGGCACACACAAACAACACAAGCATGTATATGATATGGCAATATGAAATAATGCACAAAGTAAGAGAGAGTTAGAGAAAGTGGATCAATCGCAAACACCAAGATATGTTTCGAGGTTCGAGCACACAGCTCTACGTCCCTGCCTTCACACAAAAGAATTTCCAATCCACTAATTTGTCCACACAAGGCTCCCACACAGGGAACCTCTACTGAGGATTTGGAGCAAATACAACCGGAGTACACAACTCCTTTCTCAACCAAATACAACCTCTCACAGAGGCAATGCACAACTAATACAAACACCACCTCACACAAGAGGGGTAGGCACTTAGCCAATACAAAACAATCACCTCACACTTGAGGGATTCTAACACAAACTCCACCTCTCAATAGAGGGAGCCAAACATCAATCTTCACCTCTCACTAGATGGAGCCAACCACCTCTCCAAAATTAACCTCTACACAATAGGGATAACACAAGTAAGGAGGGTTTACAACTAGGTGGTCTATCTCAACCACAAATAACTTCTTCCACAAAATAAAGATCCTAATAGATAGGATAGAAAGATTATGGATCAAGTATGGAAAAACAAAGAGTTTGAAAATCAAAAACTCAAAGAAAAACTCTAGGGAAAAACTCTAGATAGAATTGAAAGTGAAGATCAAACCAATTCCCAAAGAATTTTCTTTTCAAATGATTTTCCAACCCTTTTAAAAATAAGATAAAGATCAAATCTTTAAGCACTAAAAACTCTTTAAAAACTTGCTGGAAGATGTAAATTTTTGCTCTAAAAATTCTGCCTCAAAACACCCAAGAGATGGGGTATATAAAGGCCCCAACAAAAACTAGCCGTTGGCAGCTGACTAGGCCCAGAATGGCCTTCTGGTCGACCGACCAACGGTCAAATTTTTGACCGTTGAGCCTTCCGGTCGACCGCCCGGTCGACCGGGCCCAAACCAGAGGGCAACGGCTCTCTGGCCGGTCGACCGCCGGGTCGACTGGGGCAACCCGAGAGTGGGTTGCCTTCAGTCGGTCGACCGGCCAACTGACACGGCCTTGTGCACATTCTTGTGCACGTCCGGTCGACCGCTTCGGTCGACTGGCTCCTGGTCCGGTCGACCGGAACAGTCGACTGCCAGAGCCTGGCAGGGTTTTTAAGGGATGAGAAAACTAGGTTTTTATTATCCTATTAAATCCCATAAAATCTCTAAAAATCCACAAAAATAGTTTTATTATAATACTTTGATATACAAACATGTGTGAAAAAATTCAACACATATTTCAAACAATTTGAACCATTTTTGTGTTATGAAAATTTTACCGAAAACCAAATTCCGTATTTTTCAAAACTTAAATTTTTGAATTGAGAATTCGTTTTGTCCAAAACTCATTCAAATACAAACGCATGATATGAAACAACATTTAGGCATGTAGTATATGGATATAATCCAATATACATATAAAGATATATATCAATGTTTTTGACACATAAATCCAAAAATACGTTTTGTTAAAATACCAAAACACCAAACTCATGAAATAGATTATCAAACTAAGTTTGTTTAAATAGTTGAAGTATGCATGTATATAGAACAAATCTAATATACATTAAACCATGTAAACTTGTTGATTCTATCTATTCATGAAAACCAAGATCGGTTAAACCAAAAACTGAAAACCAAAACATGAGATTTAAACAAGTGTATGTGTTGTGAACTTGAGCATATCACACTATCTAATTTTTAACAAATAGATCTAAAACATAAACTAAACTATGTACCGAGATCTTCTTGTAGAGCTCCGTCTCCAAGTCGACTCGATCCAAACCGTGATCCACCGAGCTTTACTCCAACGAGTGCTAGGTATGAACATTGACGCTCGGGCTCTTGAATCATCATGTGAAAAGCTCCAAAACACGTTCGTTGAAGCTAATCACCTACTAATATCTTGGTTATGAAAAACACCTAGAGGGGGGTGAATAGGTGTTTGTGCTAATCTAAAACTAAATGCAAAACTAAGTGCGCTAAATGCGGAAGCTAATGAAAATTTTGCAAACACACTTAGTACAATCAACAAGTGTAGCTGAATTCCCCGTGAAGGGCTCTGGACTAACTCCTCTTGATTCCCCTTGAATGGGTTGAGGTGCTATATGAAGCTCTTGTTGATTAGGTACAAGTGAGGCACACACAAACAACCAAGCATGTACAAGATATAGCAATGTGAATTATGCAAGGCACAACACAAGCGATATGATATGACAATATGAATTATGCTCAACACAAGCAAATATAATATGAAGTATGATGCTTTGCACAAATGTAAAGAGAGAGAGTTTAGAGACAAGTGGATCAAACGCAAACACAATGATATGTTTCGAGGTTCGAGCACCCTTACTCTACATCCCCGCCTACACCACCGTGTAGGATTTCCAATCCACTATACCGTCCACCGAGGACTCCCACCGAGGGAACCTTCACCGAGAAGGATTTGTACAACAATGGAGTACCTAACTCCTCTCTCAAACAAATACCTCCTCACACAAGAGGGGTAGGCCCTTAGCCAAACAACACAACAACCAACACCTCTACCGAAGAGGGTTTACAACCAAACTCCACCTCTCACAAGAGGGAGCAAACCACAAGCCTCAACCTCTACCAAAGAGGGAGCAAACTCCAACCCAATACAACAACCTCAACCTCTACCAAAGAGGGAGCAACCAAGAAATCAAGGGTTTACAACAAGTGGTATATCTCAACCACAAACCTCTTTCCTTTTTCCACAAATACAAGATCCTAATAGAATAGGATAGAAGATATAGCTTAAGTGTGGAAAACACAAGTGTTTTGATCAAAGAAAATCTCTTGGGAAAATACCAAAATGATATGGAGATAAAGAACAAGAAATCAATTCCCAAAAACTTATTTTCTTTGAAAATAATAAACACTTAAAAACAATTAAGATTGATCTTTTGGCACTTAAAACTCTTTTGAAAACTCTTTTAAAACACTGAAGAAGTCAGGAAAAATTTGCTCTAAAAAACTTGGCCAAAAACCCAAAGAGATGGGGTTTTTATAGGCCCATCAGAAAACTAGCCGTTAGAGCTGAGCTGGCAGCTCTGACAGGCAACGGTCGACCGGCCCGGTCGACCGTCAACGGTCAGAAATATGACCGTTGGGCAACTGCGATCGACCGGCCCGGTCGACCCAAACAAACAGAGAGCTCTGCTCTCATTCCGGTCGACCGTCCCGGTCGACCGTCCCAGCGTCTCCAAACGTGCACAGATTTGTGCACGTCGGTCGACCGACCCGGTCGACCGACTTCAGCCTAGTCGACTAGGTCAGTTGACTTAGTCGACTAATAGAAGCCTGGAACAGAAACTGGGTCAGAAAAACTGGAAAAATTATTTTATAAAAATCTTTTATCTTTTCTGAAAATCCCATAAAACTTGTTTTAACATTTTGTATTGAAACACAAACTTGTGATAAAAATTTCAAGACATATATCAATTATATCAATTCATTTTGAGTCTTGCAAATTTTATCAATAACAAAACTTGTATT
The DNA here is from genome assembly GCA_038442645.1 of Agave tequilana. Lineage (NCBI taxonomy): Eukaryota > Viridiplantae > Streptophyta > Magnoliopsida > Asparagales > Asparagaceae > Agave > Agave tequilana. The sequence goes on along the minus strand of JAVJIF010011820.1, from coordinate 29,475 downwards.
TTTATCAAACTTGATTTTTCAATAGGAAATCTGATTTTCCTAAAAACTCATGAATAGACATATCAAAATAAGTTTGTTTAAGATATGAAGCATGTATGTATATTGAACACATCTAATATACATAAAAACATGTAAACTTGTTTTGATCAATCATTCATGAAAACCAATTCCAAAACATGAAAACGTGTGTGTGTGTGCACTTGAGCATATCAACTATACTAAGCTTTACAAATGGATCTAAAACACACAATCTAAACTATGGATACCTAAGTCTTCTTGATGACCTTCATCTTCAAGTAGACTTGCTCCAAAACTCCATCCATGGGCTAGGCAATGTGTGATCTTGACGCTTTGGCCCTGGAATCATCATGAAAAGCTTCTAAACTCCTTGTTGAAGCTAATCACCAACTAATATCTTGGTTAATGATCTGAAACTTAAACAACACAAGATTATTAGTAAACATAACTACATAAGCTAATCATCATCAAAACTAGGGTGGAAGGCCTTTGGGCCAACAATCTCTCCCTTTTTGATGATGACAAAACTCATGGAGTTATCTATGCATGGATTAAAGTTAAGCTTCAAAGAAGCTACCCCTTAACTCATGCATAAGAAATGAATAAATAAATATGCAATGAAAGCTCTTAAACAAGAATGCATAAATATGCATAAACAATGAAGGTTCTAGATACCAATGAAAAAGTTCAAAAACAAAACATGCTCTAGATACCAATTAACACAATAAACTATATTAAACTTAATATATGCAAAAACATAACTATGCATATATCAAACTCAATCAAATCTTTCTCCCCCTTTTTGTCAATCATCAACAAAGGGGTAAACATTCAAAAAACATAAATAAAATGAGGGGTAAAAATCTTTCTCCCCTTTTTAAGTCAATCAAAACAATAAAACAATGTTCTCCCCCTTTTTGTCTAAAAACAAAAACAAAGTCAATAAGGGGTGACTATCAATAGATAAATATGTCAATGAAGCATCTTGTTATCAATAAACAAAGATCAATAAATGTATATGCTATATACATTCATAAAGAGGAAGACGCTAAGTTAGCTTCCCTACACATATGCATTACATGAAGGAGGGATGTTAAGCCCTAATTCACATAACACACAGTATGTAATGCGTAAGAGGAGATGTGAAACTCCCCCTACACACGTGTACCACATAAAGAAGAGATGTTAAGCTCTTCAATACAAGATACACTCATCACGAATCTATATGCATATAGTCAATACAAATCAAAAATTTTGAACTTTCAAACTTTTAAATTTTCTTAATAAAACAAATTTTGAGATATCTTAGTAAACTAAATTTAAGATATCATATAACAAATTTTAAAGGTATCAGAGCTCTTGTAAAATAATCAAATTTTAAGATACCTAATTGAAAATAATCATTATTATAAAACATATTGATACCAATTGAAAGTTAACAAATATGAAGTTGAAGCATTTTGATATCAATGGTAAACATAATGATCAAAATTTTTATTTTTTCATCATAAACTTTGTGCTTTTAAAATGTGAACCAATTGAAAGTTAAGCACATGAAAATCATATATATGTATGAGAAATGAGTATACCAAGTGAAATTGATACATACATATTTAAGAAAACAAAATATGAGTATATACAAAATAGGTTCATATTGATACCAATTGAAACGATTCAATGATACCAATTGACATAACAATAAGATCAAGTGTATATCTCATAACCTACCACCCTTCATATGCACAAGGTAAAAGATTTTCAATGAAGCATACAAGGCATAATCGCCATCCATCCTCCCATGGATGGTAGGGTTTTCAAAAATAGATTTGAAAATGTAGTTTTGTTTGAAAATCACTACCAAATTGAAGAATATGAACTAGTCAAAATGAAAAACTTGTTAACTAGTGCGAAATCCTTCAAGCAAGGAATAAACTAAAAAATTTTCATAAAACATGAAATCCACATGATAATCAACACTCTAATTCAATTAGGCATAAATATGACTCATGAATACAAAACATGAGCAAGCAATAAATGTGAGTGTACAAATAAAGTGTGAATATCATAATCATGAAAATATTCAATTAAGCTCAATTATTCCTTAAACATATAAAACACGAAAATCATCAAAACTTATTTAATCTTCATGGCAAATGTATGTCAAGTACAAATTAAAATATACATACATATCCAAAACACAACGAGTCCACTATTTATATATGCATGAAGGCACGTGGCTCAAAAGGATAAACATGTATATCTAATAGTTTGGACAAGATAGACATATACATGAAGTTAACCAATTAAACACAAAATCAAGAAAAGCTAAATCTTCACCAAAACACATTTCATTTCAAGGTATATGTATGAATTGTCAACACAATAAGTATACATACATATCCCTAAACACAATTGAGTCCATATATAGATTTGCATGAAAGGCAAATGACTCAAGGGGTATACATGTATATCTTAAAGTTTGGCAATACAAACATATACATGAAGTGAAAACTCATAAAACAAATTCAAAAATAGGAATACAAGTTTAAAATGCATGAATCATCAAAACTAGATTATACTAGCACATCTAATGGGTTCAAATAAGCAATCAAGCCCAACTATATATAAATATTGTCGCCCATTTTATGAACAAGTATATAACTAGTCTTAATGAAAACTAACATCTAAACAAGTAATCTTAACATGAAGCATCAAAATAAGATAAAAATCATCATGATAAAACTAAGACATGATTACTGTGTAAATTCACATGTATTAGATTCATGATGTACATTATAGCTTAAACAAAAGTGAGAACACTAAGTATGGATTCTTGATACCAAACTTTTAAAATAAATTCCTTTTTCTTTTAAAATAAACATGTTCTTAAATAATTACTTTTGATACCAATAAAAATTTCAATGAAAAAACTTAAGCTCTTGATACCAATCAATAAAATAAAATTCTTGATACCAATTGGAAAGATAATCACTAAAAGCTTTTGATACCAACAATAAAAAATATCAATATGAAACAACCTTACAAATAAACAAATAAGCAATAAGTATGCATATTAAACAATAAACATGCATATAAACTCAAATTCTTCTCCCCCTCTTTGTCAATTATCAATAAAGGGGTCAAAGAAAACAATATTCTCCCCCTTTTTGTCTTAAACAAAAAAAAAATCAATGAGGGGTGAAATCTAATCAAAACGTTATGATACCAATTGTAAGAAAAGATTATATCAATTTAGTGCATCATGATATCAATGAAATATACCAAGTGGAAGTACATTATGTGGCACATAAAACAAATATTTTAATATAAATTTAAATACCAATTGATACCAATTGTAAGTAAATACCAATTAAATACCAATTGTAAGTAAATAAATCATTTTGAGCAATTCAACCAAAATTTTGATATCAATAAAACATATCAATTGTTAATATTGTTTTATTATTTTCTTTATTGTAAGTAAACTTATAGGTAATCTTGATACCAATATGTAAATATTAGTACCAATTGAAAGTAATTTTTTTATTAAAAGCATATGATACTAAAAATAATCAATATCATTTTTTTAATCATATTTCAACATAAAGTGCGGGAGTAAAATATCAATTAAAAGATGAAATATAAATTTTCTCCCCTTTATGAAATACCAAATAAAATAATGCATAAGCTTGTATAAGATACCAATTGAAACATAATCAATTGAAATATAATAGTCATTTGGAATCAAGCTTAGCATAATCAAAATCTGTGCTCAAGGATATAGAGATATAGTAAGCACAAATAAAGCATATATAGATGTATGAAAAATTGAATACCAATCGAAATTGATACTATTTGAAGTGTAATCATACATATATAAAAACATATATGAGTATACAAAAAGAATGTCAATAGTGATACCAGTTGAAAAGATCTGATGATACCAATTGAAACACAAAAAGATCAAGTGTATTACTCATATTACCTTTCACCTATTTCATGCACATGTTTAAAAGGATTATCAATAACAAGCATACAAGGCATGGTCGCCCAACCAACCGCCCTTAAATGGATAGGGGTTTTCAAAAATAGGTTTGAAAATATAATATGTTTGAAAAACTGTACCAAATGAAGAATTTGAACTAGTTATATGAAAAACTTGTAAACTAGTTCGAAATCCTTCAAGTAAGGAATAAAATAAAAATATATTTCATGAAAAATATGTAGATCACATGATCACCAAACATTCAAAATCTATATAGCACAAATTGTACTCATGAAAGCAAAATCATGAGAAAACATCAAATAATATGAGTGTACAAGTTATGTGAAAAATATAATCATGAAAATAGTCAATTTAGCTCAATATAGGAAATTCCTTAAAACATGAAGTCATCAAAACTAGAATTCCTTCAAGGTATATGTATGTCATGTACAAACTACCGTATACATACATATCCAAATATAAACGAGTCCACAAAAGTATATGCATGGAGGCAAGTGGCTCAAGGAATGTATATGTATAGCCAATAGTTTGGACAAAATAGACATATACATGAAATTAAACATTAACATGAAAATATGTACAAAATGGGAATACAAGTCAAGATGTATGAATCATCACAACTAGGTTATACTAGCACATCTAATAAGTACAAATGAGCGTTTAAGCACAAACATATAATAGTCTATTTGTGGCTCACTAGTTGTACAAGTATATACCTAAGTTTTAATGAAAAACTAACACCTAAACATGTAATCAAAGCATGAAGTATGAAAATCAATACAAAACTAATATGATCATTATGTACATGCACATGCATAGATCTAGGACATACACATTAGTTAAAACAAATGTGAGAACACAAAGATATAAATTCATATTAAACATGGGTGTCTCAAATAACTAATCATGTATATCACTAATCTAAATATCATGGCATATAACATACTAATCATGAAACATGCTAAAAATCAATGATATGAAAAGTATGTAAACAATAAATGAGGAGTAAGAGATTGTTACCAAAACCATTAGGGCAACTCTCCATCTCTCCAAAACAAGGTGATCCTCCCACCAAACTCCCCTTGAAAGTGATGCATCCAAATAGTCCTCTTTTAAGCTCAGAACGCATCCACCTCAAAGTACCATCGCTCTCACGTCATGCGAGAGCCCACACCTACATCAAATATAATAGGGGTGGTCTTTGGTACCCACACTCTTTTGGGTCCATGGGGGTTAGCACCTTTCCTAACCCAAACAAATTTAGTTGCTAAATTTACATCATGTATCTTATCATAGCAAAATTTAGTAAGGTGGCCCTTACGTCCACAATGTGTACAAGTGTATACATGAGCATACATAGTGTTGTGTACATGAATGTGCGAAGCATGTGTATGCCGTGTATGGTGTGCACGTATAGAAGGAACTCGTTTCTTTTGAAACAAAGATTCCAAACGCGTGTGGTTCATGGCACAATGGCTCAAAGTGGAGCCCAAACAATCCACACTCTTTTTTAACAAACAAATATCATTATCAATCCTAGAAGAAGAGGTGCATGCAATAGGTAAGCTAGAATGTGAAGCTACACTAGCATGACAAACATGTGAATCTATATCACTTTTCAAAGAAATGTTTTTATTTGAAACAATTTCCAATTCCTTTGAAATAGAAGCAATTTTTATTTTCAAGGAATCATTCTCTTTTAAAACAAAATCAAGTTTTGAAGTTAAAGAATCATTTTTCTTCAAAACTTCATTGCAATCATTTTTATTTTTCAAAATCTTGTTTTCATTTAAAACAAGTTCAAGTTGGGTTTTCAAAGAGTCACACTCATTTGAAATCTCAACCTTCTCTTGTAAAGCCAATTCAAGTTTTGAAAATAAATCCTTATTTTCTTTAGTTAACTTACAAGTTTTCTTTTTCAAAACTTTATATTTTTCAAGGAGGTTCTCACAAACAATAGATAACTCTTCATTTAATGCATCGGCATCCATACTATCAAGATCATTAAATGAAGAGCTAGCACTATCTAGTTGAGTGTCCGAAAGTACCTCAAGGGAGTCATTCCCTTGACCATGTAGCATCATTGTTCGAATTCATTCTCACTAGATTCCTTCTCCATTTGGATTGGCATTTGAAGCTTGAATGAGGTCAACGTGTTCCACACTGCAAAGGCGGAATCACAATTAGAAACAATCATAAGATATTCTTTATTAAGCGTGCTTCTAAGTGCCTGAAGGGCTTGTGCATTGGCCTCTATATGCTTGCTATTACCAAGATAGGATTTCTTAGTAGCGGCAAGGAAAACATGCAAGCCTAGAGTTTTTAGATACATGGACATCCTAAATTTTCATATGTCAATGTTGGAGACATCAATCATGGGAGATGACAAGCAATCCATGAGTGTGTGTAAACAATATAGATGTGCAAATGTAGATTAGCAACCAAGATCATACTCCTAGGTGGTTAAACCTAATATCAAGAGCGTAGGCTCTGATACCAATTGAAAGTACACCTAGACGGGGGTGAATAGGTGTACGACTAATCTAATGAAAAAATACGAAAATTAAAAACTAATTTGCAATACACCTAATGTAACCAACGAGTGTAGTCGAATTCCCGGTGAAGGGCTCTGGACTAACTCCTCTTGATTCCTCTGAATAAGAGTTGAGATGCTATATGAAGCTCTCGTAGTTAAACATAAGTGAGGCACACACAATCAACACAAGCATGTATATGATATAGCAATATGATGCAATGTTCAAAGTAAAAGAGAGAGTTAGAGTCAATGGATCAAACGTAAACACTGAGATTTGTTTCGAGGTTCGAGCACATAGCTCTACGTCCCCGCCTTCACACAGAAGGATTTCCAATCCACTAACTCGTCCACACAGAACTCCCACACAGGGAACCTCCACTGAGGATTTAGGGCAAATACAACCGGGAGTACACAGCTCCTCTCTCAACCAAATACAACCTCACAGAGGCAATGCACAACCAACACAAACACCACCTCACACAAGAGGGGTAGGCACTTAGCCAATACAAAACAATCACCTCACACTTGAGAGATTCCAATACAAACTCCACCTCTTACTAGAGGGAGCTAAACACCAATCTCTACCTCTCACTAGAGGGAGCCAACCACCTCTCCAAAATCAACCTCTACACAATAGGATAACACAAGTAAGGAGGGTTTACAACTAGGTGGTTTATCTCAACCACAAACAACTTCTTCCACAAAATAAAGATCCTAATAGATAGGATAGCAAGATATGGCTCAACTGTGGAAAAACAAAGAGTTTGAAAATCAAAAACTCAAAGAAAAACTCTAGGGAAAAACTCTAGATAGAATTGAAAGTGAAGATCAAACCAATTCTCAAAGAATTTTCTTTTCAAATGATTTTTTAACCTTTTTAAAAATAAGATAAAGATCAAATCTTTAAGCACTAAAAACTCTTTAAAAACTTGCTGGAAGATGTAAATTTTTGTTCTAAAAATTCTGCCTCAAAACACCCAAGAGATGGGGTATATAAAGGCCCCAAAAAAACTAGTCGTTGGCAGCTGATTAGGCCCAGAATGGCCTTCCGGTCGACCGGCCAACGGTCAAATTTTTAACCGTTGAGCCTTCCGGTCTATCGCCTGGTCGACCGGGCCCAGAACCAGAGAGCGACGGCTCTCCGCCCGGTCGACCGGGGCAACCTGAGAGTGGGTTGCCTTCAGTCGGTCGACCGCTTGGTCGACCGGCCAACTGACACGGCCTTGTGCACATTCTTGTGCACGTCCGGTCGACCGCTCCGGTCGACCGCCAGAGCCTAGCAGGGTTTTTAAGGGATCAGAAAATTAGGTTTTTATTATCCTATTAAATCCCATAAAATCTCTAAAAATCCACAAAAATAGTTTTATTATAATACTTTGATATACAAACATGTGTGAAAAATTTAACACATATTTCAAACAATTTGAACCATTTTTGTGTTATGAAAATTTTGCCGAAAATCAAATTCTGTATTTTCTAAAACTTAGATTTTTGAATTGAAAATTCGTTTTGTCTAAAACTCATCCAAATACAAAACATGATATGAAACAACATTTAGGCATGTAGTACATGGATATAATCCAATATACATATAAAGATATATATCAATATTTTTGACACATAAATCCAAAAATATGTTTTGTTAAAATACCAAAACACTAAACTCATGAAATAGATTATCAAACTAAGTTTGTTTAAATAGTTGAAGCATGCATGTATATAGAATAAATCTAATATACATTAAACCATGTAAACTTGTTGATTCTATCTATTCATGAAAACCAAGCTTGGTTAAACCAAAAACCGAAAACGAAAATATGAAACTTAAACAAGTGTGTGTATTGTGAACTTGAGCATATCACACTATCTGATCTTTAACAAATGAATCTGAAATATAAACTAAACTATGTACCGAGGTCTTCTTGTAAAGCTCCGTCTCCAAGTCGACTCGATCCAAACCGTGATCCACCGAGCTTGACTCCAACGAGTGCTAGGTATAAACATTGATGCTTGGGCTCTTGAATCACCATGTGAAAAGCTCCAAAACACGTTTGTTGAAGCTAATCACCTACTAATATCTTGATTAAGTATCTGAAACTAAACATCACAAGATTAATAGTAAACATAACTACATGAGTTAATCATTATCAAAACTAGAGCAGACGGCCTCTGGGCCAACACTTTCAATCTAATCATGGCCTTACACTTCCTCTTTATCAAGATCAATTAAATCTTGGCCTTCCATTATCCCTACCTACTCCCTCCACTAACACTAGGAAATACTTAAGTATTTTTATTTGCATTTAATTACTATTATTCATTTATTATTATTTATTTTATTTTTATTTTTCCTTATATACACACACAATATACTCATGCATTATGTATGTGTATATACATACACTTAAGCACACCCACCTATACACCCCTCATTTATACGTACTACTTTGTTTATACACTATTCCCTTGAAATTATCACCTTCATTTCTCTGAAAAATCGCTCCATTAAATCTGAAAAATATATTTCCAACAATAAGAAAAATTTTCATCACCGACTCAATATTTCTATGAATCTCATTACTCAAGTATTAGGAATTAAAATCAAGTTATAAAATTGGGATGTTACATTAACTCATGTAGTTATAGTACTAATGATCTTATGTTTAATAAGTTTCAGATATTCAATCAAGATCTTAGTCGGTGTTTAGCTTCAACAAAAGATTTGAAGTTAAGTTTTGAAGCTAACACGTGTTGATTCAAGAGCTTGTGCTTTAAGATCGCATCAAGTACTCAAGAGGAGTCTAACTCATGGATCAAGTTTTGGACCAAGTCGAGATGGAGAAGAAGATCTTTCAAGAGAATATTTTCAAGACTTGAGTCGTGTTTGTAACTTTAAGATTTTTGTTTTAGATAAAATGTAAAGGATAGATTAGTTGTGAATTACTCAATCTCATTTACACACATACAAAATATCTCATGATTAAGTTTTGTTTTTGAAAAATATAGTTTTGGTTTTAAACTTCAAAGAATACAACTTTTGGTTTCATGAATAGATTTCATCAAAACGAGTTTATATGGTTTATATATGTATTGAATTTCATCTATACGCATTGTTGCTTCATATTATTTAGAAACTTATTTTGATGAATTTATATCATGTGTTTAAGTTTTGTATTTATCAAAACTTATTTTAGAGCTTATTGTCAAAAATAAGTATATTTTCATCTTTTTTGTGTATTGGATTCTATCCATACACACTATACTTGAAAAGTGTTTAAATATCTTATTTTTGTATTTGAACAAGTTTTGAAAAAATCAATTTTACATTTCAAAGTCTTTTTTTTGAAAAAACAATTTTGGTTTAAGCTTTAATTTCTATACCTAAAAAATAGTTCAAATTGTTTGTAATATGTGTTGTTTTTTTATCACACATATTTGTACTTCAAAGTATTTTAATGAACCTATTTTTGTGAAATTTATGGGATTTAAATAAATTTTTAAGAGTTTTTACAAATCAAATTCCTATATTTAAAACCCTATTTTGGGCTGCTGGCGCTCGACTGACTGGTCAACCGAAGCAGAGATCGGTTGATCGATGAGCATAGAGCTGCACAAGATTTAGCGGTCGGCCAAACGATCGATCGATCCAGAGAGCTTGCTCTCTAAATGTGGCCCCGATCGACCGACCAAAGAGCTCTGCTCTCTGATTTTTGTCACGATCGACCGATAGGGCAATGGCCTGGGTGCGGTCGACCGGGTGGTCGACCTGCAACCCCAACGGTCTGAATATGACCGTTGGCCAGTCGATCGGCCGGTCAACCGACAGGCCGTCTGGCCAGAAAACTAGGCCCAACGCTAGTTCTGAAGCCCTATTTAAAGGGTTATTTTGGCCAGTTTTGGGTAAGATTTTAGAGAAGGTTTATAGCCAGTTTTTCCATCTTTCTCAGAGGTTTTTCAACAAATTTTTGGGCTTAACTTCCATATTAAGAGGAGAGTTTTTCAAGAGTGTTTTTCTCGAGTTCTCTAAAGCATTCTCTTGAGTTTTTCCGCCACAATTCTATCTAGTTTTTCTCACACAAGCTTGAACTTTTTCATTGCTATATATATCCTCTATGGATCCTTATTTGTGAGAGTTTGGTTTGGTGATTAAGAAAAGTGATCACAAGTATTCCACCCATTGTATTGAGGAGTTGTAGAGGTTGCAACCTTGGCGAGCTTGCGGGTTCGCGTGTGTTATTCTTGCGGGAACAAGTGAGGGACTTGCGGGTCTGTAACGCCCTGATCCCACATATACGGAGACGTTATGGCGACGTACATACGCAGGGCAGAGATACCCTCACGTACGTACGCTAAGCCTCAATATAGAAAATAGCCTCTATATATATATACAAGAGTTCCAGCATTAAATAAGTACAAGAATACCTGCAGAAAGAGGTTAGTGAATATAATTGATATGACAATAGGCCTAAATAAGATAACAGAAACAAATCACAAAGATACCTATGAATAGTCTCGATGATGAGTCTCCTATGTGAATCCAATGAAATATCTGCCAATACGATACCTGGTATCTCCAACCTAGATACGCAAACTCAGGCTCATCAGAAAGCGACCTAGTGAGTGGTAAAATGAAGGAAGCAGTAATATATACGATAGTAATACAAGCACGATAATAATATATAATAGATAATTCTGTAACAGAGATACCGTATAGTAGGCATATAATAAGCAGTAGAAATATAAATATGTTATATTTTAATACCATCACTACCTAGCATGTTATCATCGGAGCATGTCTATAGTACTATCCACTATCCAGTTTTATATAATAAATAATGTTGTATATATGCAATGAAGAGTATACACATATACATAAATAGTGTGTCACCACATGGTGTGTAACAAATATCAAGAAGTGCAACAAGCTATACAGGTGACATGAGTATGGGTAACATATCAGGAAGAGTGACAAATAGAAAGGGATAATAATATCTATGTGTCAAGCATGTCAGGTGATTTATACAATAATAACAATCTGTACCACCTGGTATTTTAATCAATCTCTTCCAGTATCCCATACCACTGGCAGTTCATACTGAAGCCTGCATTCAGTCGAACCCATCCTGACATGGCATACAGGTACCATTATCCAATTGAGAGAGTGATCAAATAACAGGTGTTCCCGACGTTACTATTGTTTATATCATTTTATTATGTTAACTGGAAACCCAATGGTTGAGGAGCTCTAGTCAGGTGGGTGTATCCCGTGCATATCTGGGACAACGGCCTTAAACAGATCCCTGGCTGTTGAGACCAGGGCTACCCGCTAGGGCAGGAGTAAGAAACAATACAATACAAATAGTAGCCAGCTCTACCACGTCCCCTGCAGTGGGACTAACAATGGATCCAGACATACACCCGACAAGACCTAGTCAACTGTCAAGTCTCCCCCATCCCCAAGTTATATTCATTATATTTAAAGTACACTGCATAGTAAGAACAAATATAATGCATGGTACATGTAACATGATAACATGACCTGAGCTTTGTTGATAGCATATAACAAGATAGCGGGAAACGGGATACAACAGATGTGGGATTCTAGAGGTGGCCCCCGTGGCTTGGATCTACGTGGCACTTAGTTCCACACATAGCATATCAACAGCTCATGTATCTAGTAACGGAAATATCAATAACGGGAAACAATCATGCAACAGGAAGCATGAATATACATGCAACAATAAGATATGCAATATGAACGGTGATCCATATGACAAGAATATAGAAACCATACATGCATGTGTAATAGTGATGTGTAACCATGATATTACTATGTAACGAGTATCCATGTAACGATGATAACAATATATGAAATGACGGTATTCCGTGAATTGGTGTTTCTATATATCGGTGGGACATGAATAAATGTTACGTGTCATAGTATCTGTGCAACGGTGATACATGTACATGAGATAATAGTGTCCCATGTGATAGGATATCTAAGTCACGGTGTACCGAGTATATGCACACTAATGTTTAGTCTAATAAAGTCTCTATGTAACAGATGTACATGAATATACAATGCACTGTATGTAAACAATTGTGTCCGATGTAATTCAGTTAGGGTGGCCATATCATCTACTCGAGTGTCAAATACTTATATTATGAATACGGTACTTGTGAAAATTGTTAACTTCGGAATCTCGATTACTAAACAATCATCCATATATATGTCTACATTTCATAATAAATTAGGTAATAAAGTAATGTATGAGTATATTATCTATTATTATGTTTTAATTACAGGGATTTACCAACAATTACATTTTCTGAAACAATAGTTATAATGATTTACCGATAGTCAAGATTTATTAAATAGACAATCAATCAAATTCACTAAACATGATAAAATATAATTTATAAAAGAAAAATACTCACAAACTAGGAATGGGGAGGTAGCTCTCTTCCCCACGATCGCAACATTTCTCGAATCGTCCAAATCAGACTCCGAGGCTTTAGTTATCACCCGAACACTAAAAAAAATAATAAAATAGATTAAATCTGTAATAACATGACTAATTCGTAAGTGAAATAAATTGTCAGGGGTGTATATGAAAGTTTACCTTTATAATGAATCGGGTTTGAGTTTTTAATGGGTCCGAGAGTTCTTGAAGGAGCTTGTTGTAGGTGTTGCAGTGCCGAGTGATATTGCGTGATCAATTATAGTGAAAATCTTTCACAATGGTGAAGGCAGGGACGTAGAGCAAGTAGCTCGAACCTCGAAATAATTCTTCCGTATTTGCGATTGCTTATATCTCTCTCACAACTTGTGTTTTATATCTTGCATACTCTTAATTGTCCATATCTCTATATGTTTGATATAGCTTGTGCTTATTTGATATATGCTTGGGATTGTTTAACATCTTGCATACTCTATTCATTGCTCATCTAATACATGCTTGCTATTGTATTTGTGTGCTGACACATATATTCAACCAAGAGAGCTATAGTAGCACCTCAACTCTTAATCTAGAGGAATCTTGAGAAGATAGTTCAGAGTCCTTCACCGGGAATTCAACTTCACTTTTTGGTTATACATTGTGTGTAATTTTAGTTTGCATAATAGTTTTTAATTCTATATTATTTGAGCATTTGTTTAGCTAGTCACCTATTCACCCCCGTCTAGGTGGCCTACAGAGTTCACTAACAGCGGGAATCCAACCTACTTAATTGGGAGCTGGTTTCATGAAAGAGATTCAATGTAGTAAAAATAAATTAGACTGGTGATACTCGTGTGAAGCATTAATCCGGATATGTTTGTATCCTATATGTAGCATTATAGCTACTATCCCTTCTCTATGGTGACGATGCTCTTATAATACAACTAGGTAAGGCTGAGTTAAATTCTTAATAAGTCCAATGCATGAAGTGAGGAGGTGTATTAGATCCAGCAGTAGTACCCTTGGAGAACTTTGTGAGAGGAACCGTGATGGTCGCGGTTGGGGGCAGAGTCGACCCCTAGAAATTCTCATGAGTCGGTTATTGTGAGCGTGACCTGAATGCTCAACCCTATCGTTCAATAGATCAAGATTTACTATGTGTATATTCTATCAATATTTGTAAAAATGTTAGTTCTAAGCGTAATACACAATGTCTCCCAGAGGGCGATTAATTCACTAAAGAAGGTTTCAGGCGTAGTCAACTTGTCCCGAATCCAAAGTATGATGTTGTCCAATTTAATTTGTGTTTTATAATTTATTTATTATTTATTATTGTTGATTTATTTTATTTTTCCTAAAACTCAAGTTTTTTTGGGGGGACTGTTGGGTGTGTATTTGATTTTGGAGGGAAACTAGATCTCCCTCAATTTGGCTTTTGTTTTTAGTCCCACGTTGGATGGGAGATGGGAGGTTGAATAGTACATATACTAACTCCTTCCAAGCCTATTGTTATGAATTGAGTCATGCCTCACTCCCCACACGCGCGCACACACACCACACCCCCAAATTGAACCAGGCTGAGTTCTGGATCGGTTGGCGCGCGCTCACAACCTGCAGGCACGAATGTTGTTCTGTTTAGAGGGTCTGTGACCTGCTACATTTTTTAATCTCTTTTTGATTTTGTATTTGGAGCTAACTCCAAATTTCTGGGTGAAGTGACCTGACTCAGAGTGACCCCGAGCACTTAGACTCAGAGAGACACCTCAGCTCCATCTTAATGGTATCTCGGAGTATCGAGTGGATGTTCTTGGAGTGGTTGTTGGGTCTCAGAGACAAATCCTAATCAAGTATTTAGAGTGACTACCCCGTCTCTCTCTCCCCCCCGAAAGTACTTCACAACTAATCAATTGATTAATGTTTTGATTTATAACATTTTCTTAACCCGGAAAAAGCAGATTTGCGAACGTAGGAAATTGTTGCAAATTAGTTACAACAAATTTGAACGTGCGCTTGATTTGTACGGGGCCCATTTGTAACGGGTAGAGCTCTGTGCCTATTTAAATAACCTCTCCCTGTTCATTCTCAGATCACTAAAACTTCAACACTACATTATTCTTTCTCCCAGTGTCATATTTCTTCACCTAATTATTTTATTATTTATAAGTTATTTATCTGCTTGATCGATTAAAGCTTTTCTTCAAATTTTATTTTATTTTTTAGGCAACAATTCTCTATCTGAGTAAGAGGCTCTACATACTGTCTTAGGTCGAGTGCTGGTAATTCAGGGAGATTCTTTTACCGCTACTGGACAAATCCGAATTAACATTTGAAAAAAGAGACAGACTTTTGATCTTTTAAGGCAGTGATTACGCGACTGCATTCCTCAAGATAGATTTTATATATTATGTTTTAATTCTGTAATAGCATGCTAGAAAGTCAATTTACTTTATCTTTGCAATAAAATTGATTTGCATGTTTGTAGGAAATAGTACAATTTTTCTAACAAATTTTTAGAAGTTCTAGTTTGAAAGATGTAATGGTTCGTGGTTGTGCTCAATTATTGTAAAGCTCTAAGATGATTGTTAACATGGGTAGATCTTAACTTTTATTCAAATTGTAATTTTACGCTTGATACAAAATTTATATTATTTTTCCTTTCCGAAATATTGATTTCACTCTTTGATTTGTCATAGCTTATTAAATTGGAGCCCTCCATTTTTCCTAAATCAGTGATAAGTAAATATTTCCCTCGAATCATTATTAAACATTGTAATTTCAAGATAATTCCATATGGAATTAGGTCTTTAGTCTAAATAAAACTTACAAAGGTTCCATAATAAAGAAAGACTTAAATTTTCAAGAGATTTATTTTTTTTCTCTTTTTTTTGGTAGATAGTAAATCAATAATTTATGCAAGTTAGATTTAACCCCAAATCTTCTACCACAATAAAAAGAATTAACATTACCACACAATAAAAGAACTAACATTACCACAAGGTGACACTTGCAATTTAGAATGTATAATGAAATTAAATAGCTAACTATTGAAAACTTGCATATTTCACCTCCAAAATGACTTTTTTCTCTCTACAATTCTTTTTTCAAAAAATTGTTGTCTATTGTCATGTTGTCGCGACCATTATCGTCATATTTGAATTACCGGTGGGTTGTCAAGGGGGATAAACCTCATTCAAATTAAGAAACCAAAAATATCACATACTAGGCAATTTAAAGTTCATACTCTTATAAATGTCATTTAAATTTTATGCTCCTATAACATTGGTAATAAGCTATGAAATTCTGGCTCACTGGTAGAGAACAAGACAGATCAGATTTCGGTAAATCCCAATTTGAAAATCGAGTTATTATCTTTAATTTAATAAAAAGAAGAAGGAAACAAGAATTGATTTAAGTGAACTTAGATGGCTTTGATTTTTTTCCCTTTTCTCTTCTTTCTGTTTTTGGCCAACGCATATTCACAAAAGTGATAGAAAAATTAATTCAAACACTTTAACCCACAAAAGTATATAGAGAATTCATCGCGAACTGATATGTAACTTCAACAAGATGATCAACCATATTGAAAACTCTACCAATCGAAAGATCTATAATTTGTCTACCAACATGATATGTCCATCGAAAGATCTATAATTTATAATGCGAAAGTGTGATAATGAGATAAGAACTAAATCAACTCTATGAATCACAATCATTCATTGCTGAGACCATATCTGAATTTATAATGAATTGCATCAAAAAAATTTATGGACGAAAAACCTTAAAAGGGAGAAAATAATTCCAACAGAAAGAAAAGAAATTCTTAATGAGAGAGATGAGCGGATATTGGCACCCACCAGATTGATGAAGGCGCCCATCAGATTAATACACATATTGAATTGATTAAGGCACTCCTAAAGTTTTTTTAAAAATCTCCAAAAACCCTATCTCCCTTCTTCCCTGAATTGATCAAGGCGCCCACCAATGGGGCTCACCGTCGTCGAACCTGCCCTCCCCCGCTATCAGATCACACCCTTCCCTCTTCCCTCCCATGGCCGCCCTCCCCCAAGCCATGACCGACCTCCCCCTTCCCCTCGAGCCTCCCTTCCCCTTGCGAGGGGGGGGGGGGGGGATAGCTGGGGAGGATAGGGGCTCGTCGTTGTTCACCGGTAAAGAAGGAAAGAGAAGAAGAAGGAAGGAAAGAAGAAAAGAGAAGCATTTTAAACTTTTCCCAGGGATAGCTTTGTCCAAAAAAATAATGACACAATTGTAAATCTTTGATGGGTGCCTTCGTCAAGGGAGCTGATATTTTTACCCCAAAATATTATGAAGGCACCGCAGTGATTACGGCGGCCACAAATGTAATGAAGGCACCCAAAAAAAAAATTAAAAAAACCCAAATTACCATCATCTTCTTCTTCTCCTCCCCTTTCCCCTTCCATCTATTCCCTCCGGCGAACCCTCTTCTCCCTGGTCGCCTCCCTCCTCGGTGACCCCCTCTCCCTCCGGCCTCCCCCACCCCCCCATCAAATCCCCTCTCCTCCCTCCTCCCTCCTCCTCCCTCCCCGCCCACCCCCACCCCCCGATCTGGTTTGTTCGACCAGATCTAGCCGAACAGGCTATCTCTGGGTGCTCGGGCGCCCACCGATCTGGTTTGTTCGACCAGATCTAGGAACAGGCCATATCTGGGGGTGGTGCGCGAAGGGGCTTGGGGGGAGAGGCAGGGGAAGGGGCAGGGGTAGGAGGGGGAGATCGGGGGGAGGGGAGCGAAGGAGGAGAGGAGGGAAAGGGGAGCAGGGGAGGCCGGTGAGGGGCCAGAGGAGGAGGAGAGGGAGGCCGGAGAGGAGAGGGAAGAAAATATTTGTGTTTAGACTTTTTATCAAGAATACAAATATAAAAAAAATATAATGACGCACTTCTAATAATTTGTAGGGTGTCTTCCTCACTTTTTTTAGGGTGGAAACATCCGTTCCCCTTCGTCAATGTGGTGGCCTGGTGGGTGCCAATAGTGGCTCCTATGGGAGAGGATCTCTCTGAATAAAAAGTAAATGCATTGAATTATCCAATTAATCAACTTGTGGCAAAGGTATCTGCCACGTATACAAGAGATTATGCGGGCGAGCAAGTTAAAACCGCATGTGACCGAAATGAAATGCGTGGGCTGTCGTATGCGGTCATATATCCAGACAACACCTGTGTCCCCTGAAAAAGTGCAGTTAAGCCCCCCCTCTCTAGGCCCCACCCCTTGCACTTTTTCGTCCTTTTCCCACCACTCCCTCTCTCTCTCTCTCTCTCTCTCTCATGGCGTGTGAAGGAGACAGTGAGGATCCCAATTGGGGCATCGAAATGGGTCGCCCCCATCAAAATGAAATCTCTCATTATCTTTCCCTGCTCTCTCAGGGACTTCTGGCCCCTCTGTCTGTCTAGGTACTTCTCAAATTTTACTTTTTCTTCAAATTTCTCCCAAAAGTTTGGGTAATCGATCTCGTCTTAGCTCGTCTTTCTGACCCAAGTACCTAACCCTCTGGTCGAAAACTTGGATATTTGTTTGCCGTGTAGTGTTTTGGGCTGTTCCTCTCAAAAGCGAGGTCAGAGTGCTCTTTACCCAACTTTTTCAGAGATTTAGGTGGGTGATTGTTTAGGGTTCTGAGATTTTTCGTTCTTTTGTCAGAGATTGGGGACTTTTTTTGGTTATCTGCGGTTTGGATCTCTGTTAGCGTCTTAGTGATTTTGATGGAAGATTTTTATGGGTTCTCGGCTGTTGTTTGTGAGAAAGATAGGATTTTGTGTGTTGGGTCGCTGTAAATTTGGTGAATAGATTGAGTTTTTAAATTTATTATTATTGGGTTTGTCAAGTTAATAAAGCTCCGTTTTTTTTTCTTTCATTTCTTTTGGGGGTTTCGTAAAAATTACTGTTGGTTTCCTTTTTATTGCAGAATTTGATGTTTTGTTAAAGAAGCTCGATGTGGCTAAAAGAGTTGGAAGTTTTTGAACAGCGAAAGAGTTAGGAAGTTTTGTTTGAATTTTGAAGTCAGGGTCTGGAGAGAATT
The DNA here is from genome assembly GCA_038442645.1 of Agave tequilana. Lineage (NCBI taxonomy): Eukaryota > Viridiplantae > Streptophyta > Magnoliopsida > Asparagales > Asparagaceae > Agave > Agave tequilana. Next base: position 10,428 of record JAVJIF010011820.1, on the reverse strand, counting down.
CTGGTAAAAGACTCTTAAACTCTGTGCTTGTTGGATTAAAGGAAGAACTTGATTGCTTTTGGGTCACTGGAGCCTCATCTGACCTGGAGAAAAGAGAGGGGAAAAAAAAGAAAAAGAAATTCTTTTACAAAGATCAAAGATTGAAGTTTTGTCTCTGTAGGAGGAGGCAGGAGTTTGGGGTATTGCTTTGAGATTTCTCAGATGAAAGGGGGGAAAGAAGAGGGTAAGAGCACGGAGCCTCTTTTTCCGAGGCTTCATGTGAATGATAGAGAGAAAAGGGGTCCAAGAGCACCGCCGAGGAACAAGATGGCCCTCTACGAACAATTCAGCATCCCTTCACAAAGGTTCAATACATTGGCGGCTTCTTCGGTGCCTGTTCCTAATCCTCCTCATAAAAGCAGCACCTTGGCGACTTCTGGATCTTCCAGACAGGTTTGTTTTCTATTATGAACTCCGTTTCCTCAGTTTTCTTCCTAACATAGATTTTTTGCTTGGTTTCGTCTGGGTTATAACTTATATCAATCATTTCTTGGATTGTTCTGAATTTCTTGGTTATTAGTAGATTTGCATATGATCTGAATCTTATTTTGGCGCCTCCAAGTTATTTTTCGGGCCTTTGGTGAATAAAAATATTTGATTAAGGATCAGATTTATGGAATTTCAATTCCATTAATCTCATTAGCTTGTTTTGTGCCTGTAATATAAATTTGTAGTTCATGTAGTTCATTCAATATAAAATAACCCCACTTCTTTGCTTGAGTTAGAACAACAAAGTTGCTGTTGGGGGAGGAAGTCGTCGAGGAAGTCGACGAAGAGAAGAAGGAAATCCAGAATTCAGCAGCAGCAGAAAACAGCAGAACAGGGTAACGGTCGACCGTCGGCAGAAGCAGTGGCTCGGTCGACCTGCCCGGTCGACCGATGTGCATGCTGACATGCACAGCGTAGCGGTCGACCGGTCCGGTCGACCGACTGAAGTGACCCAACTCTCGGTTGGAAACGGTCGACCGGTGCATAGGGTCGGTCGACTGTCGGGTCTGCCTGTTTCGGAAAGGGTTATTTTTGAACCTATTTAAGGGCTGTGTAGAATTTCTAGGGTTTAAAAGGGATCCTTTTGTATCTGTAGAGAGATCTTGTAGTAGGGTTTGTGAGAGCAATTGTAGAGGAGAGTAGAGCAGAGGCAGAACTTTTCTGATCCCCATTGCTGTAAGTATTGATTTGTTGAAATCAATAAAACCCTCCCCCTTTCTTGCCCCGAGGACGTAGGCAACAAGGCCGAACCTCGTTAAATCTGTGTTTTGTGCTCTTTCTCTGGATTGTTTTGTTTGTGCTGGTTGTGGTACTGTTCTTCTGTGCTTTGGAGATCTAGGGTTCCTCTGGGGTTGTTGTCGGAGCACAACAAGTGGTATCAGAGCTTCTCAGGTTTCATTTGGGATTTTTCTCTAGAAATTCAGAGGGCATTGGGAGCTGATTCAGTGTAGATCGTGTGTCGATCTCAGATCAGCAGTAGTCTTGTTCGTGGGATCGTGTGTCGATCTCAGAACAACGCAAGGAGTGCTCAGAGAATCATTGGTGGAGTAGATCCGGACATAAACTCAATCTAGGGTTTCGGAAAGAAGGTAAAAATCTGATTTTTATCGAAGTTGTGATCTATTTCCAGTTGGTTTTTCGGATACATAGAGGTTTCAGTTAGATAAATGGTAGAAGAAAGTACATCGGTTAAGACCATAAATCCTCATCCGAGGATAGACGTGGTGAATTTTAATGGCACAAATAATTTTAGGATGTGGAGGTGTGAGGTTATGGATGCCCTGAATGCATCGAACCTTGAGGACACTCTACTTCTGGAAAAGAGACGAGGAAAAACCACTGAAGAAGAGTGGGAGAAGATGAACAGGTCTGCGTGTGTGGTTGATTAGGTCGTGTCTAACACAATACATCAAATATCTTATATTACACGAGACATCTGCAAGGCAGTTGTGGGAGACCCTTGAGAAGATCTGACTAAAAATGTGGAATCGCGATTGCAGCTGAAGAGCAAGCTGTATGAGTTTCAGATGAAGAAGGGGTGCTCTGTGAATGAGCATATCAACCACTACACGAAGCTTCTTACAGATTTAGTGAACGTGGATGTTAAGGTAGATGAGGAAGACAAGGCTGTAATCCTCCTGAACTCACTCCCAGCGGAGGAGTATGAGACATTCACATTTAACCTTTATAAATGGTAGACAGACTCTGGACTATCATGAGGTGTCGTCTGCATTGGCAAACTATGAGACGAGGAGAAAGGAGAGACAACCTTCTCAGTCAAGCTCGTCAGCAGAGGCGCTAGCGGTAAGAAGCAGGAGTTCATCTAGGAAGGGCAGTGAAGAAAGAGGAAGATTAAAGTCCAGGTCGGGCTATAGGGATCTGAGGAAGAACCGATGTGCCTTCTGCAGAGAAATAGGACATTGGAAAGTGGATTGTCCGAAGTTCAAAGGGAAGAAGGAGTCGAAGGCTGAAGCAAATCTTGCAAAGGTGACGAATACTCAGAGGAGTAGTTCACAGGCAGATGGATCAGATTCGGACTCATCAGGTTTCTCGTTTTCAGTCATTACTCCCATCGTTGGTCACTCATGGGAAGATGAGTGAATTTTGGATATAGGTACAACATACCATGCGTGCCCTAATCGGGATTGGTTTTCTAATTTTGAGAAGCTGGAGGGGTGTTCTGTCGTTATGGGCGATGATCACCCATGTAGCATGGAGGGTGTAGGTACAATCCGAATCAGGATGTTTGATGGGATGGTAAGGGAGCTGAAGAGAGTGAGGTATGTACCTCAGTTAAAGAGAAATCTAATCTCCGTTGGAGCTTTTGAAGCATCGGGCGTTGTGATATCTGTTCGAGATGACGATCTCAGGATGATCAAGGGCTCGATGGTGGTGATGAAGGGCGTCCGCCGAGATAATCTCTACTACTTGAAGGGTAGTACGATTACATATCAGGTGGAGATTTCCAGTTCCTCAGATGATGGTGGCCCGGAGGTCTGACAGGGAAAGGTCGGCCAGGAAAAGGAAAAGTCTTTGCAAGCTCCTGTAAAGAAGGAATCGGAAGGTGCTGCAACCTGCAAGTCGGAAGGTGAACACAGCGTTCTGGACAAGAAGAAGGTGAAATTCAGTACCAGTACTCACCGCAATGAAGGTCTTCTTGATTGTGTTCACGTGTGCATTTGGGGACCTGCTAAGACGGCATCACTTGGAGGTCACAGGTACTTTGTCTCTTTCGTTGATAGTATATCTAGGCATTGTTGGATATATCTAATGAGACAAAGTAGTGAAGCCCTAGATATATTAAGTGGAAAGGAAGAATGGAGAGGCAGATAGGTAGGAAGATTAAGGAGCTAAAGATTGATAATGTTGGAAAGGACATGTACTAATTCCTACGATTTGGCCAGAACACCGGAATTGTTACTCACTTCACGACAGGTACAGATGGGTTGGCTAAAGAAGTAATCCGTTCCTTACTGGAGGAGGTTCGGAGGTTGTTGTCTAATGCAGAATTAGACAAGTCGTTTGGGCTGAGGTGACTGTGTATGCTAGCCATCTCATGAATAGATCGACTGCGATAGGAGGTAAAGCTCTATTAGAAATTTGGTCTGGGAAAGCTGCTCAAGATCATGATGTGCTGAGGGAGTTTGGAAGTCCGACCTACTTCAGTGCCAAGAATGGCAAAGTGAATCCGCGAGCAAAGAGATTTGTCTATTTGGGCGTCAAGAGGAACAGCTATAGGTTGTGGGACACCAAAGATAAGAAGATCGTAATGAGCAGGAATGTCACATTTGGAAAGACTTCAGTGTTGAAGTCTACCGTTTCTCAGCAGGTGGAGAGGATGGAGACCAAGGAAGTATCGCAACGGGTGGAGGTTGATGCTAATCCACCATCTCCAGTTGGTTCGGCATTAGAGAAGACTTCATCGGATGTGACACCGGGTTGAGATCGTGAAATAAAGGGTGATGCTGAACAGGTTGAAGACATTGCTGAGGATGTCGAGGTGTTAGCAGCTACTGGAACCAAGGTGAAACACGCTCGTGGTTAAAGAAGCATGAATCTCAAGCTTGTGATCGCGACAAGCTCAAGTTGAAGGCCGTTCTCCATGATGGTCGGGAAGAGGTTCATATGACTCAGTCTGATGGTTCACTGCTGCAGATACAGGTGCCAGTATTTGAGCTTGATGAAGCTCATTTCAATGAACTACGGTTGGCTTGATCCTTGGACAAGGTACGTAGGCAGCCGTAAAGGCGCAGCCAGTTGGTGATGCAACCCGTATGAAGCTATTTGGGTTCTCGAGAAGCTGTTTGGAACTTCACTTAGAGGTGAAGAGTTGTGGCCGATGGAACTTCACGTAGAGGTGGAGAGACTTCACGTAGAGGTGAAGTGTTGTGGCCAGTTGGACTTCACGTAGAGGTGAAGTATTGTGATCCCGATGAACAGGTTGATCTTCCGGTGAGAAGATGTTGAGCTTGCATAAGGAGTGGTGTGCATCTAGTTGAAGCCGATGATGTTTGGTGTGCTCTACGCAGACTTGGTTGGACAGTTAGTGGAAGACAGGTAGACTAGATAGAGCTAGTCAGTTGGAGAGTCAGTGTTGGTTCATAAGGAGTCTTCGTGAGGTCGTGAAGTTGCGGAGGAGGAGCCACGGTATGATGATCGGCATGTATGGAAGTTCTCCTAAGGTGAAGTGTAGGGAGGCATGTGCGATGTTTTCCAAGGATAGCTGAGCTAAAGATTTCCAAGCCGAGATCGTGTGTCGATTTCGTCCGGTGCGCGCAAGCCGAGATCGTGTGTCGATTTCGCCAGGTGAAAGACTGGGGTACGTTAGAGATCGGCTCAGATTTGGTAAATCTTCACCGAGGTGGAGAATTGTTGGGGGAGGAAGTCGTCGAGGAAGTCGATGAAGAGAAGAAGGAAATCCAGAATTCAGCAGCAGCAGCAGAAAATAACAGAACAGGGTAACGGTTGACCGGCCCGATCGACCGTCAGCAGAAGCAGTGGCCCGGTCGACGGGCCCGGTCGATCGATGTGCATGCTGACATGCACAGTATAGCGGTCGACCTGTCCGGTCGACCGCAGGATGAGATCGGTCGACCAGGTGGTCGACCGACTGAAGTGACCCAACTCTCGGTTGGGAACGGTCGACCGGCCCGGTCGACCGGTGCATAGGGTCGGTCGACCGGCCGGTCGACCGACAGTCGGATCTGCCTGTTTTGGAAAGGGTTATTTTTGAACCCTATTTAAGGGCTGTGTAGAATTTCTAGGGTTTAAAAGGAATCCTTTTGTATCTGTAGAGAGATCTTGTAGTAGGGTTTGTGAGAGCAATTGTGGAGGAGAGTAGAGCAGAGGCAAAACTTTCCCGATCCCCATTACTGTAAGTATTGATTTGTTGAAATCAATAAACGCCCCCTTTCTTGCCCCGAGGACGTAGGCAACGAGGCCGAACCTCGTTAAATCTGTGTTTTGTGCTCTTTCTCTGGATTGTTTTGTTTGTGCTGGTTGTGATACTGTTCTTCTGTGCTTTGGAGATCTAGGGTTCATCTGTGGGTTGTTGTTGTCACAACAGTTGCTGACAAATATAAAAGGTTGACTGTATAAGCATGTGAATATGAGTGGCAGTCGCATTAAACTATGGTACAAAAATTGTAATGAACCCACCTTATCACAATAGATCACATTAGCTATGCACTGATTGGTCTCGTTAAAGGACAAAGAAACAGACCATACCGAATAGATGGAACTCACTCTTAGAGCTGTATGCTCGTTTAGCCTATCTAAGTGCAGATCTTAACTAGTATGCTCAATACAGACCAATAAGGTTTATGCATGACAAACATGTGCTTGCCTTTTGTGTAACACCAATACTCAAGTGATATGTGGAAGAGCTATCTTTTGTGTGAGCTCAAAGATGACACCATAGTATCTATATTGGAGAAGCCACATAGGTGATAGCCATGGGGAACTACCTTCACGAGGGTTTTGGTGATTGTATCCAATGAGATTTTAGGCTTCATTCCATGTCTACATAATGCTTATGATGGGCTCATATTGTGCATCAGGACATCTGATAAGGACTGAAAATCCTATACTTATTTTTTTGTTTAACTTGGTAAAGATCACATAGGAAGGTCTGATCATCCTTTGTTTGGAATATAGCAGCTGGCTGGGGTTACAACCTATAAGAATTGCAGTTTGTACCGACATGAGTGGCTGGTTGCTAATTTCGCACCGCATTTTCTTGGACACCTAGGCTATTTCCTTCTTTGTTTCTGCCTTATAAAGGTGGTCTCATTGTTCCTCTCTATAATACTTGTGTGCTTTGTCCTGTCAAATAAACCTGATTATTTTAGTTGTTGACTAGTATGCGCGCCATGCATATCCACATGTGTGGATGACGCAGACAGAGACCGTGTTTGTGAATAGAAGAAGGGAAATTTACAGACTTTAAGATTGAGGAAGAGTGAGACAATACCTGGAAAATCTGAGTTTCTTACTTTCTGTTGCTGCCCTTGTGGTTTGTAATTGCATTAGTGACTGCCAGGATGATTGAATGTTGTCGGAGCTAAGGAAGGTTGGAAGAGCCTTTATACACATTCCTTTACATCCAATCATTTCCATTTTATTTTCCTTGGGAAACTCTCTCTTTCTGGCTGCTTGCTTTTGTAGATTTCTTGCTTTATTGAGCATTTGGTGCACTTCCTTGTGTTTCATGAAACCTTCTATGTGAGAGATACTTTTAGGGATAGGGAGCAGGGGCAAATGTCATAAATAGTAGGTTTTGAAGGTAGAAAATGAACTGCTGTTACATGCGTGGAGTGCTCATGTTCTTGTTCCAATATTCTATAGGATTCTTCGAGCTTCTGAACTTCTCTTCTTGCAATACTAGTTCCAATGAAAGGTACTATGTTTTCCCTCTTTGAATGCAGAAGCGTGATTATTGAAGGCACATCATGCTCATTTAATTCAGAGTGGACCTGGCATCCTTTTAAATTTCTTTTTATTTCTAATTTTTGAGTGCATATTCAACATGTACTCAAACCTTTAATTTTATTATGATAACATTGAATTCCAAGCATGTGTTGTCCCATCTTCTTTCATTTAACTAGCATATCAGTATTTGTTTTCATTCTTGAAGCATGTCGATATTTCAACCAATGTTTAAAATAACGATAACGTAATGATAACGTTTTTCCTTTTTTATGTTAATATAGGTTATAGCGTAACGCATAACGTAGGTTACATAATTTAATATTTATTTAATAAAAAAATAAATATATATTATATTAAGAATTTTTATAAATAAAAAAAATAATTTTAAAAATCTGAAAAATATCAAAATAATATATACACATTTAGCAAGCCTCAATAATTTTTTGCCTGTATCAAATTTCGCACATTCACAAGTTATAATAAGTTCACAAACATAACAAATTCTATAATAAGTTCACAAACATAACAAAATATGACAAGCATGATAATTGAATTATAACAAGTATGATAACAAGCATGATAATTTTTAGTAATTATCTTTGATAATATTATCTCAGCCAATTTTTTTTGGCAATTATCTCTCTCTGTTCTCTCCTCCTAGATATTTCACTCTCTGCTCTCTATCCTCTGATTTCGCTTTGCTCACTTCTCCTAGTGAGCTCTCTGCTCTCTCCAGATCTTTCTCTGCTCTCTCTTCTCGGGAGAGAGCAAAGAGATCGGGAGGGGGAGAAAGATCAGAGGGAAAGAAAATGCTTACATGTGCTTGGAGATGACGTCGGCGAGAACCACGACGAAGAACCACCATTTGAAGATGCCGGTGAGAACCACCAGAGGTAGGTCTTATTTTTTTTTTTTTTTTCTTCTTTCTTCTTCTCCATGGCGCCGCCGACGAGGTTGCAGAGATGGCGATGAGGTTGCAGAGGAGATTTTTGGGGGGATTTTTTTGGCCCAAGGCCAAGCAAATTTGGGTTTTTTTAATAAAAGTCGACTTGCACCGTAACGTAAGTTATGGTACGTTATGTTAATAATGTAACGTAACAAACGTTATGCGATATTGTGCTTTTTTGCCCTGTTACATAACGAATGGTTGGTGTTAGGTTATATAACGAGTTATAACGAGTTATATAACGGGTTTTTTAGAACACTGATTTCAACTATTGGATGTGATGATAAGCTCCATTAGAGAATATTAGTTAAAGTCGAAAGTTTCAATATTTTCATGTATATTTCTACAATATAATATATTTCTGTATAATTTATCCAATCCACCAAGAAGAAAGTTGAATAAAAGAAAAGATAATTTTTAGTACCTTTATGCTTCTTCCAGTGGTATCTTTAAACCACCATGATCTGACTTGCTCATACAACTAGAAGTGGTTGTTAACACTTTCACATTTATGTGTTTGTAAACACTTTTTTTGAGCAGCTGGTCTAGCTAGGTCATCCATCAGCTCATTCACCTATTTCAGTGTTCTGCAGGTCAAATTCTGATGTTTTACCAGAGCATCATAAAACCCTTTTCTTATCTGCATTATAGCTTTAGTATCAACTTATACTTACCAAGAAACTCCTATTGATCTCTACATACTAAGAATAGATTACTTCTTTTTGTTTATATGAAGTTCCAAAGATCTCTAGAATCAAGATTTAAAACTCATTTAACATCTAACACACCTGATCATTGTGGGAATATGACTATCTAGTGTTTGGTACTAATATGGTCATTAATTGGAGATATACCTTGCAAGGATGGACATGAAGTAATTTTCCATATTGTCGCTCTCACAGAACTAGGCTTTCATTACTTAATTTGTACCACTGTTATCTTTGTTTTTATTTTATTTTATTTTTCTTCTTGGAATGGAACTTCCATCCTAGTGACAAGGGCTGATGAATTGACGATCTGCTGCTGTAAAATCACACTCTGCCAGCCTATAGTATATCAGTAACTCTAGCTCACTAGTTATCCCTGAAACCTTAGTAATATATCAAAAGTGGTTCCTTACTATAGAGTTGCACCCTTTCGGCCAGGGGAGTGTTGGATATTTAGGTCTATTTCCTAATATTTTCTGATATAAACATATTATTTAAAAACACAATTTTTATCATAAAATGTTATTGTAAAATAATAAGAGGAAAAGAAAGAACTGGCATGAGAGAGCAGTCGTGATATGTCATTGCCCTAGAAGACTAAGGCCTGCCTTATCACTCGGGCGTTAAATTGGCTGCCGTCAACTAGCGGGAAAAGCCCCCGGGTACACCAGCACCTGGGCTCGAGCGTGAGTCCTACGCCGCTGCTCAGAATCGGAGTGATTGCTCGAAAATATAAAGATTTAATTTAAATTGAAGTCATTCTCACGAATAGTAGGCCTTAGAATTTTTTTTGTACAGAGAGAGAGAAGAATTGGAGACTTGTGTGTTGAATTAAAGAGAACATGACTATTTATAGGCCTAAAGGGGTGAGTTGATTAGAGACTTACTAGGCCTAGTGGTTAGTAGTGAGATAGGTCAAAAGTGAGCAAGAGGGAGCATAGGTGGTAGTGGTTAAGAGAGAGAATAGTCCTCAATGAATAAGTCAAAACTCAAGTTTTTATTAAGTAAAAATCCAACAGGAAGATGCTTAATCTGAAAAGTCTTTTAGATTGCAGCTTCTTGAAATTTTTATGGTTAGGTGTTTTCCATATGAATATGAAACCCATCAACATCAACAAAAGAATCCCCACGCCTCTTATCCATTTAATATTATCAGCTTTACTAGGTTTAGATTCTCAACATCTTATCATCAAGGACCAGAGGATCAACTTGCAGGTTAATTAATATTTTGAGTCGCTCTCTTTGGGGGCAAAAAGGACTTGATTTTCTTCTGTTTGTCTTATGGTCTATTAGGTATCCTTTTAACCAGCTCTTTATCCAACTTGCATTTTTTTTTTTTAAAGGAGAGCAGTTTGAGAAAAGTTCGGTTTAGTCCCAGTTATCTAGTATCTTTTCTCTATATTGCATTCAAGCTGTGATGTGAGTACGCCAATTTTCTCGTGGTGTACTTTTCACTATCTAGCATTTTGGCAGCAGATTCTCTGAGTCTCAATTCAAATGCGGGTATCCAGTAAGCCTACCCAGAAATTTATTTTGATAAAAAATATTTCAAAACCTACAATGCTTCTTTCTTACTATTGAAATAAACTCTCCATACATACCTGAGACAACCAGACTTTGTAATCTTACACTTTGCATGTGTATGCGCGCACATGCATGTTTGAGTTAGTGTGTTACACCAGCATACTCAGTAATGTCTAAGGATTGCCCCAGATTAGAGCATTATATGACTGTCAATTTCTTGAGCAGTTAAACTTCTAAAGTTAGATATTGCTTGTTATTTTGGCTGATGTTAAAGATGATATGCGGTTGCAGGGT